>PVHT020000141.1:36676471-36759679 GCA_004024745.2 Catagonus wagneri | reverse complement strand
GGGGTCTAATCGGAGCTGTAGCCGCCGGCCTACGCCAGAGCCACAGCAACGCAGGATCCGAGCCGCGTCTGCGACCTACACCACAGCTCACGGCAACGCCGGATCGTTAACCCACTGAGCAAGGCCAGGGATCGAACCCGCAACCTCATGGTTCCTAGTCGGATTCGTTAACCGCTGCGCCACGACGGGAACTCCTGGACACTACAAATTTTAAAGGTGACTCTCAATGCCTACCTTTTTACATTGTTATTATATGAAAGTTATATGTTCTGTGCTGGATTTTTCTTTTAAATATTGCTCTTCTCAGCATAGTTTCTGGGTGAGATAAGTCAAGTGAGAGAGGGTATCAAGGAGGAGAGAATGTTGAATCATGACAAATGATTCCCAAAGGCCAAATTAAATGGTCATTAAATTTAGCAACATAGAAATTATTGCTGGCACTTAATAAGAATATTTTGTTGGAACAGGAGTTAGAGGCTGGTAGTGTGGGTTTAACAGAGAATGGATATAGAGGTCTGAGAATTTATTGCCTTTTGCTTCAAAAAGGAGTAAATAAATGGGACAGTGGGTTGCAAAGTAATAGGAGTAAATAACAGAAAAAATAGCATGGTATACAAGCAATGGAAATGATCCAGTAGAGCAGGAGATGTTGAGGGTGTAGAAAAGAGAAGACAGGATTGATATTGCAAAGTCCTAGTCACATGTGGAAGGTTTGATTTTTAGAGGATTGTGGATAGTTACTTCCTGGAAACTGTTAGGAAAGATGAGTGTGTAGATGTGTGGAAACTGTTAGGAAAGATGAGTGTGTAGATGTGAAAGCTGGTGGGTAGGTTAATGTCTTTTGTCTTTTTCTGATTACTTCAGTGCAGTAGGAAGCAAGATATACATCAAAGGGCAATAACATTAAATCTACTATTTCCTAGGTTATTGTGATGAGTAAATGAATTGGTTCATGTAAAAAGCTTAGAACACTACATGGCATATTGTCATCACCTAACATATAGTAACTGCTGTCATAGACACTAACCTCTCCTTGTAACTACTTCTTGTGTTAATATCACCAAACTTTTAAAAGAGTTCAATTTTCCAAATTATTTTTCAAGGACATGATTTTAAAAAACATTAAAAATTAGATGCATTGTTGGGAGTTCCCTTCGTGGCTCAGTGGTTAACGAAACTAAGAACCGTGAGGTTGCGGGTTCGATCCCTGGCCTTGCTCAGTGGGTTAAGGATCTGGCATTGCTGTGAGCTGTGGTGTAGGTTGCAGACGTGGCTCGGATGCCACATTGCTGTGGCTGTGGTGAAGGTCGGCAGCTACAGCTCCTGTTAGGCCCCTAGCCTGGGAACCTCCATATGCCATAGGTGCGGCTCTAGATAAAGGCAAAAAAAAAAAAAAAAAAAGATGCATTGTTTATGAGATTGTTGCACTAATGTGAATAATACATTTTTTTCCCTTTTTTATGTATTTCCTCCTCCTACTACAAGTTCTTTTCACTCTTGCTATTTGCTTTGTTTTCCAGGCTTCCATTACCTCCTTTTCCTATAACCAGTTTCCTTCTTCTCATTGCAATCTTGCCTCTTCCTGAGAATAGATGCCAGTATATGGCCTGAGTGTAAGGCACGTACTGTGAAAGTTTAAAACATGTAATAGAGTCACTTTATAATTAAAACCTATACACCCTAGTGTTCAAACATATTTTCAGTTTCTTTAGGCTTTCATAAGGTTAATAGAAAAGTCAAACAATCTTGACGCCCTTCTTGGCTTTTATACTTTTGTTGCACTGTAAAGGACTTTATTCATCTGAATTTTGCTGCTGTTAATAAAAATGGAAATTGTGTCACACTTAATCAAAGAGAATTTTATAAACAGGATATTCCTGGTGATGGAGATGAAGTAACTAGTGTGTTACCAACATTAGCTTCTCTACTTTTCCTCTCATAGGAGGTAATGATTACAGTGGCTGTGATCATGAAACATCTAGCAGGACCCCACAGGTTGAATAAAAAGCTCTTGCAGGTGTGTAATCAGCATTTTGCTTTCATGCTTCACTATCTCAGTGGGAAGACTATCAAGTGAGTGAATTTGTCATTAATCATGACTGGCACAGAGGTGCTGACTCTGAGTTTAATATACACATTCTTCTTTCAAACTGACAATTTTAAATAAGAAATTAAGATTCTTTAGGAACATTTTATATTCCATTATTTTACATATGATTTCAGTATCCCACTCTGTAAGACTCAGTTGGAAGCAAGTCTCCTAGATACAATTATCTCTAAACTCTTGTCTACCAATGATTTTATTTGACAGGATAGAAAACATAGACTTTTCCTCTTAAATGAGTTAAAGTGTTTAGAATAAACTCATGTAATAATATGAATACTTTTATTGAATTATACTTCTGGAAAGTTAATTAACATGTCTTCTACTTTCCAGATGATTACAAATATCTTGCGTTCCATTTCATACGCTTAAAATGTGGTCATGTTAAAATTCTTATAAGATTTTACCTGTCTTTCTATGCTACTTCAAATTTAAAGTCTGGTTATTCAAACTTCTCCTGATACTTGAGACCATTTAAAATTCACCTCTTTTCTGAACTTGTTGCTCACTGGAGTCAAGAGGCATCTAGACTAAGTGAAAGACTGAATGTGTTATCAGCTGCTGGCCTGAATCATTCTAATTTTTCTACTTAAGTCATCATTACTTAAGAACAGAGAAGCTGAAACAGCACCTTCTTTCAATCTTAAGAAAAGGAGGTAGAGATTCTGCTGAGACAGTTCCTCCAACACCTTGTTTTCCAGTCAGAGATAAATGATGTGTCTTTAGTGTTTATTCCTTTTGTAAATTCATATCACTAATTATTTTGCTCTACGTAGAGTCAACAGTATTGATTCTCGCTCCTTTGTCTCCATGTAACATGCTGTATGTGCTTTTTAACTTAGAATCGATTATCTTGCTCTTGTACTAACTTGAAACCATCTTGCTCCAAAGGAAAATTCCATTAAGCCAGTTTGTAATTTTATCGCCATTGAATGAATAGTCTAGATGCAATTAGGAGGTTCTAATTGTCTAGGGCAAAAAACCCAATAAAATACTTTGATATAAACTGTGATTACAGTTTGAATTGTAAAAAATTCACAGTGAAAACTAAATTCCATATAAGTTGTCAGATACAGACATTTTTAGTATGAATAATACCCCTCCCATAGTATTTTTTAAAATCATTCTTTCTTTTACTGCTTGTATTAAATTGCTTATATGTTTATCTCTAGATAATCTCAAGTTTAGGACATCCATAAGAGAGGAATACTTTTATAAGTAGAGATACCTTATTAGGCTGCTAGGGTGGCCATATCAAAATATGATACGCTGGTTTCCTTGAACAACAGAAATTTATTTTCCCATAGCTCTGGAAGCTACATGTCCAAGATCAAGGGGCTGGCAAATTTAGTTTCTGCTGAGGCTTCTCTTCTTGGCTTGCAGTTGGCCTTTTTCTGGGTGAACAAACTGCTGGTGTCTCTGCCTTTCCAATAAGGACATTATTCTAATGGACTAGAACCTCACTTTTATGTCCTCATTTTACATTAATAACCTTCCTAAAGGCCTTGTTACAGATAAAGTCACACTGAGGGTTGGGATCATCTAGACTGAGACATTATGCAGAAAAAATACCTGGGGCTCAGAATAGGGTGTGTAAGATATCGGTCACACGCTAAGCGATTAGTGACACACTGGGTCTAATAGTATCAAGTATGATAAAGCAGTTAAATTCTAGGCACTGGAAGAAAGAAATAAAGAACATACTAATAAATAACTAAACATACTAATAAATACATACTAATAAGTAATTTTACATGTATGTATGTGATGCAAATTCAAGTTCTTGTTTCTGGACTCAAAGCAATCTCATATCATCAAACTGTCAGAAGTTTATTTGCCTACTGGGGAAAAAAAATACAAGAGAACAAATGACAGGTCACAATGAGATCATCACCAAAACAATCATTTTTTAAAAAAATGTTGGTAAGTCTTTTATCTCTGATCTGCAACCCTGTCTTTTGTTCATATATAAGAATGGTATGCTTAAATAGGTTTTTGATGACCAACAGTATAATTTTATATGTCCATAAAATCTTTGAAATTAAAACAGTTCTTTCATTAGATTAAGGAAATGTGTAAGCTAGCAAACTTCTAGAGACAAGGTTAACAATTTTATATTAGTGAGTCAATACTTTTTAGATACATTTTAAAAATGATTGCCGTATCTGACATATCTTGAAAAATAGGGCTGTGTCTTATTAGACATATTATTTATACCATAAACAATTACTTATCTTGAGGTCTAGTAGAATGAATTTAATGCAAGGTTAGTTGATGAAATCAGACTATAAAGTAAGCATTTTATATATTCAAAAATAACATTATAAATCCCCTAAATATGAAGTTAAATATTATACTCTGAAGCCTTATAAAGTAACTCTGCGCACATTAAGATTTGAGGGTTAATGAGCAAATTTAAGGAATAACAAAAGAAAAATCAATATGCAAGTGTATTAGTTTGCTAGAACTGACTGCTACAACAAAATACTAAAGGTTAGTAGGTTGCTAAAACAACAGAATTCTATTTTTTCCAGTTCTGGAGCCTAGAAGTTCAAGATTAAGGCATTTGCAGGTTTGGTTTCTTTGGCTTGCAGGTGATTTCCTTTTCCCTGTGTCTCCACCTGGCTCTTTCCTCTGTGCATGGGTGCATCCCTGGTAGCTCTGTGTCCAAATTTCTTCTTCTTACAAGGGCACTCAGATTGGATTAGGGCTCACCCTAACTGCCGTATCTTTTACCTAAGAACCATATTTCTAAGTATGGTACTAGGTCATAGGACCTCAATATTATAAAGTTTGGGAAAACACAACTCAGTCCATAACATAAAATGTCCAAATATTCAAAATATCTTGCCTTTAATATAACTGTCAAAATCTGAGAGGCAAATGTCTGTGTGCATGTCTTGGGGGGAAAGATATGAAGAGGTTGGGAAGTAGAGAATTCTCAAATCTTTATGCCTACCTATGGGATTTAATCCATTCTCTTTTAATAGTAAGCTTCTATAACTTTGATACATGCTAATTGACATATTTTTGTGGAAATTAAAGAAGTTATATATGTGAAACATATTGCAGAGTCTAGCAGATGACAAGTGCTGAATAAGTGTTTATTGAATTTTAATCAGTCTACACCTTGCTTTATCAGACTCACATACACAGTCTCTTAACACTAAAGAACTTTTATCTTCTTGTTATTTGAGGCTTAAAAACATTTTTATTTTGAAAAAAATACAGATTCATACAGTTACAAATATAATAGAGAGCCCTGTGTATCTGTCACCTAGTTTCCCTTGATGATAATATCTTTCATATATACAATACAATGTCAATCAGGAAATTAAAATTAGTATAATTCACAGGTTTTTTTCAACTGTATATATGTACTCATCTGTGTTAATGAGTGTATTTCACAGACTTAGCACATACATATATTTGTGTAACCACCACCATAATCAAGACAAAGAACTATTCCATCACCAGAAATATCCTTCTTGTTACTTTTCTCCTAATTCTTTACTCAGTTGATAGTTATACAATCTTTAAAATGCAATTTTAATTGCTTTTGTTTTGGTAACCTTCCCTGATGTCTCCAGGTGTTAAATCTACTTGTGTTCTCAGAGCAAAGTTTTACTACACTGTATTCTAGTTACTGTTAAAATCCAGATCCTACCTGCTAGACTAATCGGAAAAATCTTTGAAGACAGAAGAGTATCATTTTAAATAATGTATACTGAATAGATGCCTACTGGGATAATAAAAACTTCCCAAGATGCCTGTAATAATCATGTTTGTTCAAATAGTAAATTGTTGAACCTATAATTTAAAAATACTATTTCTGTGCTATAAGTGGGTTGACTCAAGTACACAAGCTTTGGGCCTAATTTTCACACACATTTATTATGAGAGCTATTACAAATAAGAACAAAAATAAGTAATTAAAAAATAACTGATAATAGCATGGTATAGTTTTGCTGCTGAAGATGCCATAATCATCCAAATTACTGCCCAGAGAGTCATTTTTCAATAAAGAGAACTACAAATTGCCAAAGTGACCACACTGTTCTTCACCTGGTAGACCTGGCAGATGTATGACTATTTCAAAATTCCTACCAGTAAAGAAATCTCTGATTAGAAGTTACAAATTCCTAGTGGTGTTTTCACAGCAATCCAGCATAAATTTAATTGCAACACCACAGCCCTAGGTTATCTCCAAACAACCTACAAATTTGTGTTTTATTTTACCAACAAAGAAGATGCACAAAAGGAAGTCAAATTATGTCATTATTATTTCAATGTATTTGTGATACGGATGCTATATCACCTGATTTCAGTGTGTTGAATAAATTCCCATCTTCTTGAAAATATTACATTTTTAGATTTACTCAACATTTTGCAGATAATGTCAATTAAATGTCCAATACCAGAAATATAGTAATACATTTAGTTTTTGAAATAATGATTTAAAATGGAATTTCTTAGTTTTAAGCTACCAATATCCTTGTACTTCTTAAAAAAATTCACCTTGTACATGCTCTGATATTTCTCTCAAATACATACTTTAGATATTGAAAATTATTTTGCAGTATTAAACATTTTGTAATAGAAAAAATCAGTCTAAAAGACAATTTAAAAATACAGAAGAAAAGCATGTTAAGCATATTTTAAAATTTTGTATACTACATGTGAAGATACACTAGTTAAAAACATTTAGAATGTGAATCAGTTAAATGAAAACTCAAAAAGACATTTGCTAAGGAAGAATTTTATCTTTGTGGACAATTTATTTCTTAAACTACTCTTTTTTTATTGCCCATTTCTTGGAATTTAGCAAATTCATGTTTTAATTCTTCGGTATTTTAAGTAGAGAGCACAGGATTTATAATCTGAAATAAAGAGGAAAGAAAAACATTAAATTTCATTGTACTCTGTAATTTTAATTCTTCATTCAACAGATATTTAAGAATACATGAAAAAAAATATGTACTGTTAGGCACTGGGAGTTATGTGATTAAATACTCCTTTTTCTCCAAGTAGCTGACTCCCTATTGAAGTAAACTAATGGAGACCTTTGTAGAAATAATTTCAGACCAATGTGTGTGGAGCTAACCTTCACGATGGATACTTGTATAGTGTGTAATGTTGTAATAAATTTTACTTGTACAAATATTATAAGCATTCAAATCCTAGGTTTTCTTTAAATTATTATATCTAAGCTTAGCAATCAGGCCTCAGGGGGAAAAAAAAGAGATAATTGCTGAGTACCTGTATTATCTCAGAAAATACTCATAGAGTTTATTCAATAGAGTACTTTCCTAGTTGGTAATAGGAAAGCGATGAAGATTTTCTTTTCAGTTTAATATTCTGTGGCCATCTTGAAACACACAGTGATTAAAAGAATGAATCAGCTATAAGTAATTTACATTCTTGTCTTGGCTCAAGATGAAAATTACTAAGGAGACAGTTTTATTGTTTCGGTGGTTTCATGTCTTACTCTTCACTGACTGTCCAAGAAGTTTTTATACAAAGAGAATTTCCCAAAGGAAACATTTGACCCTTAGAAAATTAGTAGATATTACTGATAGGGGAAAAATGGCTTTATGGTCAAGTATTTTAAGACATACTGGTTTAATAAATAAACTTATGTCTTTAACATAATCTCAGGGCATTTATATGTATTTGTTAATGCAGTCACATAACTGGCTGCTCTGATTGTCCATCAGAGCACATTTTGAGAAAGACTCCATTAGCAGAAGAAGGAAAAAAAGAAGAAAATTGTCCCTTTCATAGAGCCTTTCTACTTTTACTATACGAAATGATTTTAACTGAAATTTGGAGAAGAGGTGAGTCATAATCATGTAGGGAACATTTAAGTGTGCATTAGAATCACCTGAATAGCTTGTTAAGGCACAAATTGCTGGACCCCACTCAAAGAGTGTCTAATTCACGAAGGGTGGTGGGGTGGTACAAAAATTTGCATCTCTAAGAGAAATAAGCCAGGTAGAGAAAGACAAATACTGAATGGTATCACTTACCATGTGGAATATTAAAAAAAAAAATAACTTCATGGAAAGAGAGAGTAAAAAAGTGGTTGACAGGTACTGAGAGGATAGGGAAAGTAAGGACAACTTGGGAAAAAGTACAAATTTTCATCTATAAGATGGAATTTTTAAAAATTTGCATCTCTAACAAGTTCTCAGGTGATGCTAATAATGCTTGTCCTGGAATTATTTAGAAAACCATTGCTCTAACAATTGCAGAAATCAGAAATTGAAATAGTTTAAACCTGTTGTATAAAAGAGATCAGTCTATTGGAGATTATGGTATAAGGGAGAGTTTTTGTCTAAGTCCTTTAAATTTGGCTTCTGGAAAAAGTGGGTTCACGGACTCTCAGTTTGCTAAATTTGCTTTATGTCTAAAATTAACCAAATTTAGGGATATCTTATAGAATTTTTCATAAAAAATGCAAGCCATCCCTGGAACTCAAATTAGTTCCTGAGAGAGCTGGGAAAATTATTGGGTGCTTCAGGAATCAGTAAAGTCCTGGAAGCGTTGACAGAAAAATAAAAATATATGCACTTAAAGAAAAGAAATTAATTAATACACTTAAGATGTCACATTGCTCCATGAAGTGAGTTAAAGATCTGGCATTGCTGCAACTGCAGCTCAGAGTCAATCCTTGGCTGGGGAATTTCCATATGCCACAGGTGTAGGTTAAATGAGGACATAAGGGTAGAGCTCTAATCTATTTGAACTCATGTCCTAAAAAGAAGAAAAAAGGGCCCCAGGAGTTCACACACACCAAGAGAAAGGCCATGTAGGGACACAAAGAAAAAGAGGTTATCTGAAAGCCAGCGAAATATACCTCAGGTAAAAACAACCCTGATGGAACCTTGATCTTGTACTTTATAGCCTCCAGAACTGTGAGAAAATAAATTTCTGTGGTTTAAGCCACCCAGTCTGTGTCATTGTTAGCAGCTCTAGATGATTGATACGTTCTTTTTCTTCTTAGTCTTTTTTAATATGTTATATTACACACACACACGCACACACACCACAAAGGACTTGATAGTCAAGTGAATTTCTAAAACACTAGGTTAAATAGAGTCAAACAATTATCTTTACCACAAGATTTCCCATACCTATAGTATTCTAATATGTATTATGAATCTGAAGTGAGGGATATTCAATGAAATAGAGCTGTTCTTCTTTTTCCCTTTTGCCTATTTTATTGTCTTTATTCATTTGGAGAGTATATCATGGGAATTCTATTGACAAATATTATCCTATGTACTTTAAGTTAATGACATTTCATTGTTTGGACTAGTGTTTATACCTTTTTTTGACTCAATATCAAGTCTCTTCATTTTTATATTAGAATTTCACACCATTATTTGGGTTATTGTTCTAGGTCATTATATTTGATAGGGTTCTCCAGAGAAACAGAACTAATAGGATGTATGTTTACACACACACACACACACACACACACACACACACACACGTACACATACACGGAAGGGGAGAGAGAGAGGTTTATTTTAAGGAATTGGTTCACAAGACTGTGAGATCTGACAGGTCCAAAATTTGCAAGGCAGGCCCCAGGCCAAGGAAGAGTTAAGGTTGCATTCTCTAGTTTGAAGGGTGTCTGGAGGTTGAGACTTTCAACTAATTGAATATGGCTCACTCATGTTATAATGGTAATTTCCTATAAAGTCAATTGATTAAAATATTAATCACATCTAAAAAATTATCTACACACTTACTCCTAGACTGATGTTGTACCAGAACCTGGGTGCCATGGCCTAGCCAAGTTTTAACACATTAAATTAACATCACTCTTCTCCAAACACCTAACCTCTGATTTGCTTTTACTGCATTTTTACCCCCTTTAAAATCAGTGTCCTCAAGCTTAATCTTCCTTTTCTTTTCTGATACATGAGTGGCAGACATCACAAATATCCTGGCAGAGCTTGTTAAACTCTGTGTCAAAAGCTGTGCACAGCTGATATGTGTCTCCTTATTAGGTTGCTATCAGCAAGTGATACTGGGAAAGAGAAATTGCTGCTTTTTTCCTGGTTTACAGTCTTCTGCTGTTATAGACTCTGAGATAGCTGTAGTGTCACATAACTAATTCTGTGTGCCACTGACATTTTAGGAGTCTTTTTATCTCTCACTTATCCTTTTCTGTAACTATTGTTCTTTACTTTCTTTCTGGTTCTTACAAAGGAGAAGAATCATGAAATTTTTAAATCCACATCTTCTAGTAAGTCTCTTCCAAGCAGAGCCTCAGAATTTCTCATTTTACATGTGTTTTCCCCCCAAAAAGAGATGTAATGCAATTTTTTGTTTACTGATCACCTTGACTTTCTGGTCTATTGACTTATTTTATTTGTAAAATATCACTATAGTCAGTACTCACATTTAATTTATAAACTTTTCTATACTTAATTCCTTTTTTAAGATTGTACATAATTAACTATGTTGAAACCTACCTCTCTCTTGTCCTAAGTGCAAGACTAATTTCACTTTGAACTTCAAAGAGGTCTAGCCATTCACATGAAGTATCTTTTCTATGACCATCTCCTTATATCTTCCCATTTGTATGTGTGGTTTAATGAAAACTGTACTTATGCCCATTGAAACTAAACTTGGTATTCAATAAGTATTTGTTGATTGGATAAATTGATTTTTCTGATTTTTTAAAAACATACTGTCTCATATGAAATATTTCTATTCTGTTTTATTCTATCCATTCATCTAATTTTTCAATAAAACATTTTTTTTCTTGTGGCAAGATATGCACAACACAGAGAACTATATTCAATATCCTGCGAAAAACAATAATGGAGTTCCTGCTGTGGCTCAGCAGAAATGAATCTGAGTAGCATCCATGAGGATGCAGATTTGATCCCTTGCCTCACTCAGTGGGTTAAGGATCTGGTGTTGCTGTGAACTGCTGTGTAGGTTGCAGATGCAGCTTGGATCTGGTATTGCTGTGGCTCTGGTGTAGGCTGGCAGCTGCAGCTCCTATTTGAGCCCTAGCCTGGGAACATCCATTTGCCGTGAGTGTGGCTCTAAAAAGACAAAAAAAAAAACATAATGGAAAAGAATATTTAAAAAAAAAGTATGTTTATGTTTAACTGAATCACTTTGCTGTATAGCTGAAATTGCGACAGCATTGGAAATCAACTATACTTCAACAAAAATAAAATATATAAGAACATTAAAGGATACTATACTTATACTATTTCTAGAGTAAGATTTTAAAAAATAAACACCTGTGTGTATTTTTAGCATCTTAAAAATTTACCATTTTAACCATTTTTAAATATACATTCATTGATATTAAACGCATATTGTTGTATAACCACCACCCCACTCTATATCTAGAAATCTTTTCGGATTACAAAACTGAAACTCTTTACTTTCAAGCACTAACTTATCTGTCTTGCCACACCCCTGGCAACTATCATTCTACTTCCTGTATCTATAAACTGGACTACCTTAGGAACATAATGTAAATGAAATCAGTATTTGTCTCTTTTTGACTAGATTATCTCACTTAGCATTGAGTCCCCAGAATTCAGTCTATTCATTTCTTTGGCAAAGTTCTTTCTCTTTTTTGCCTGCATATTTCTCAAATTTATTTTCTCTTCTTCATTCTCTCAACTCATGCCTTTGTTAAATTCTCTGCATCTTTTTTCCTGACTCAATGAAATAGCCTCCTGATAATTTTCCCATAATATCTTGGCCATGCCTAAGCTATTAGTCACTGCTGTCACATTGGGTTGTTATTATTATCCTTATAATTACTATTTCAGATTACAAATCTAACCAGTTTATTCCTTGCTTAAAGTACTAGAATGTATTCTGACTATATGGAATAGTATCCTGAGATTATATGAGATTCTTATTTTGACATTTTTAAAAATTAGAAATTGTGTTCTCCTGAGTTTCATTTCTTGATATAAATAAATAATTTTTGATTATAAGGAAAATGGACTTGATGCATCATTACATTCTTGAAAAAAATCAATGTTCCCAAATTTGCATCTTATTAAAAAGGAGTCGTTCAAACTTATCATCGTTTTAATAAAAAGATCATGTATTTTATGAGTTTAAAACTCACATAGAATAACAAAGTTTTCCATTATGGCATGATTATTGTTGACCATTTGCAAAGAAGCATAGTTATTTCAGAATATGCTACCTGATAAATAGGAAAATGCCATTTATGTCTATTGTGGAAAGGAAATCAAGAATGAAACACTAGATGCTGCCCATTAAGTATGGTCCTGGCCACACGTTATGCTTTCCAAATGTTATTTTAAATTAAATCTTCATTATTTTACCCAAGAGTCAGACCAGAAAGATGCTAAAAAATCTGTGGTTTTATATGGTTATGCTCTCAATGAATTACTATCAAAGAAAATCCTGTATTCTAAATATTATAAATAAAACATGGATGTTTTATGTCAAGTTAGTAATTTAATTTCAACCATATATGCATTCGCTGTTTCCATAAAAAGGCACTATGAGGATACCTACGTATTCTTATCATTGTCCAAACAGAAAGTGAGGAATGCTTTGGCAGCTGGAAGCTGAGAGATAGGCTATGAAGTTCTCAAGTAAACACAAATAACTTATACAGAATAATGACAATAATTCAACAAGGCTCATCTATCACTATGTCTCAACCTGATAAAAAAATCAAGACACATGGCATCCACAAAATTTTTTATTCCTCAGTTCACAATGACATGAATGCTGCGTTACCAATGTCAGCTAGAGATTTGTTTCCATGTTCCAAACTTCTATATAAAACAAACACCAGGCTTACAGTGAGTGATCGCCTCATATTTACCAACATTACCTCCATTGGGGTAAAGCCACTTTGTCATAATATATTATCTATTGTATCTACCAAAAGAATTTATGATATTGTGCTAAGAAATTTTGTTTATGTCATGACTGTATTAATCTTCAATTTTATATTTTTGTATTGTCTTTGGTTTTTATAACGCTGGTTTCATGAAACTAGTTTTAAGATATTCTGTTTTTCTTTGAAAAATATTGTGCAATTCCTATTATTTGCTCCATAAACTTTTCATAGAATTTGTTATAAAAAACATTTTTTTTTTGCCTGGAGAATTTTTTATGGGAAGAATTTCAGTACAGATTAATGTTCTTTAATAAATATAGGGCTATTCGGGTGATATATTTCCTTTAAAGATGACTCTGATACTTTGTGTATCACAAAAAAATATGTCCATTTCAACAAAAATTTATAATTTTTTATTTCTTTATTGATATCCTGATGTGTTCAACACTGTTGTCCTGATTGTCTTTAGTTCTTTGTCCTTCAGTGTTTTGAGCATATATGGCAGGTAATATAAACTCTATTCCTGGTAAGTCAAATTTGTGGGCTCCATTAGAGATGCTTTTTTCTGTTTTCCTCATGAATGGGCCATAATTTTCTGTTAGAATGTTTTGTAATTTTGGTGGGAAACTATATTTTTCATATTGTAATAAGGTAGCAATTGAAACAATATTCTCTATAGTCCCTGGAGAAAGCTATTATTCTTGTTGAGGTCTGCAGTCATCCATTTTTTTGTAGTGAATTTTTGCACTACTTAGCAAAGACTGTATTCCTTGCCATATGCTCCATCCAGTATGTACACATTTACTCAATGACCTGATGAAGATTCCTTTGAATACCTAGATCCAGTAAGAAAAGTGTTTTGTTGCTTTAAATTCTTTCAACAGGATCTTCCCAGGAAGCCATTTCAACCTAATGAGGTTGGAATTCTGTCCTGGCTCAATGGAAATGAATCTGACTAGTATCCATGAGGATGCAGGTTCGATCCCTGGCCACACTCAGTGGTTTAAGGATCCCATGTTGCCATGAGCTGTGGTACAGGTCATAGACGTTGCTGGATCCTGTGTTGCTCTGGCTGTGGTGTAGGCCAGCGGCTGCAGCTCAGATTTGACCCCTAGCCTGGAACCTCCATATGCCGTGGGTGTGGGACATTAAAAAAAAAAAGAAAAACCCTAATGTGGTTGAAACAAACGCTAACGTCATTGCTCATCTCAGTGAACTGAGAATCAGTCAAAACACACAACTCACTTTTCAAAAGACTGGCTTCTATTGCCCACCCTGGCATAGCAAACTTCTATTGCCCACCCTGGCATAGCACTAGTATGTGGGTCACTTTCTCTTATTGACACCTGCCATGGAGCCAGGGGCACTGCATTATAGATGCTATGTGAAATGTCAAAAACCATTGAAATTTACCTGCCTCTTTTTCTTTTAAATTTTATTTTTATTATAGTTGATTTACAATGTTGTGCCAATATCTGCTGTACAACAAAGTGACTCAGTCATATATTTATACATTTGTTTCCATCATTGTCTGTCCCAGGAGATTGGATATAGTTCCCTGTGCTATACAGTAAGACCTTATTGGCTATCATTCTAAATGTAATAGTTTGCATCTACTGACCCCAGTCTCCCAGCCTATTGCCTTTCCTCCCCTCTCCCTTTTTGCAACTACAAGTCTGTTATCCATGACTGTGAGTCTTTTTGTTTTGAGGACAGGTCATTTGTGCCATATTTTCGATTCCGCATGTAAGTGATATCATATGGTATGTGTCTTCTTTCTGACTTACTTCACTTAGTATGAGAATCTCAAGTTGCGTTCAGGTTGCTGCAAATTACCTGTCTCTTTTTATAACTGAGCACTCTGCTAGACACTGTAAGTGTTCAACTAGATCCCACAGGTCTGAAATAACCAAATCTAGGAGTTCTCACCATTTCATTGGAGTAATTGCTTCTTGGAACTCCCTACTATACCATCTTCCATGACATCATATAGTGATTCATTTTAAAATTATAAATTACTTTGGGTTATTCTTTTGATGAAATTCTAAAGAATTATGCATTAATTTGTATTTTCTAAAATCAGACTCGTTCTTTTCTCACCCATCCAACTCTCTGAAAATCACATATATCCCACAGCTTTCTTGTTTTTATCTTCAATTTTCATCATAAATATGAAGTTAAACTAAGTTAAAACTAGAAATTTCATCACTTTTCCCCCATTCTTGAAATGTTTGATACATTTTTAGATTTCTTTTTATCTACTAATTTCTATAACCATTGAATGACAAAGAGAATAAATTGATAAAATGATAAAAATAATTTACTGCTGGATAATGAATGAAAACGTAAATGAATAAGATTCATTTAGGGACCTAAGAATAATAGAATTAATTTTTAATTCCTAACAAAACAATAGTTATTAAATCAATTAAATTAATCACCTAAAATGCTTTATAAATGTCATGAAAATATATATTTGAACATCTTAACATAAAATTATTTATGGCTATGATTCTCCTTACAGAATAATACAGAACAGCATAGTTCTGAGATGCTGCAAAGTGAATTTCCTAAAAAAATTTATAAAGAAAGTAGAAGCTATGCTACTAACACCAAACAAAAGAAATACTAAAATTGGAATATTTGCAAAAACAGCAATGATGGTATTATTCATAACATTGATATACACTAAGGAACTGCAGACAAGGAGTTCAGTCAGATTCTGAAAAGGATACTGGGGATATAAGTAATGCAAGTGTAGAACTGAGAGGTAATGATATCTACTTAGGTAATGAGGGCAGTCTGAGTGTGTTTGGTTGAGTTCTGAACTGGTGGTGTTGATCTGCAGTTGTGTGAACTAATAGTTTGGCATAGAACAAATGAAGGTTACCATACTGTTCTCCCTTTTACGTGAGAGACAAAATATTTCCTACCTACTACTAAACATTTTATAACTCGTGTGAAAAAGAAGATAAGTAATCAGAGCCAGAAGCAGTATCAATTCTTATACTACATAAAGCAAAAAGAAAATGCATAGAGCTACATAAAACATGAAAAAAAAATAGCCATCCAACATAAATTTGGCAACACAGTTAGGGATCTCATATTGGAACAAAAGGTATATTGCCCATTTTCAGCTTCCTGCCAAGTTGTAAATTTATCTCCTAGGTTACTAGAATTGTTAGAAAACTAACTTTGTTGTAATTTCCTTTGTCTATACTACTGGTCTGTATAATTCTATTTCTTCTGGAAGTAAGTGATTACATGCCTCTCATGATTAGATTATTTGTCAGTATAATATCTTAAGCTCAAAAGGGGAGATTTCAGAGTAAATATTTAAAGCAATTAGAAGTTTTGTAACCGAGGAGAAACATAAGAACTGTAATAAATGCTGATAAAATTTACAGAAATCATGTTAATCCTATCTTGTTTGGATCATTATTTTGATCTTATTTTTTAAAATTAACAAAGTGTAATTTGTAATTTAAAAACTAAATGCATCTATAAGAGCAATGACCAAATACATTGCCTGCTTTACAGTTTTTAAAGTCTGAAAATGCATTACTATTTGCATATACAATTGAAAGCATTCTTCCATCATATATATATATATATATATATATATATATTCATATTTTATCTACTCTGTAGTATATGAGCTATCACCAATAAAGGAAATGATAATCTCATATAATTTATTTTATTTATTTTTGCTTTTTAGGGATGTACCTGTGTCATATGGACGTTCCCAAGCTAGGGGTTGAAACGGAGCTGCAGCTGCTTGTCTAAGCCACAGCCACAGCAATGTGGGATCTGAGCCACGTTTGTGACCTATGCCATAGGTAACAGCAGTGCCAAATCTTAACCCACAGAGCAAGGCCAGGAACTGAACCCACATCCTCATGGATCCTAGTCGGTTTCATTAGCTGCTGAGCCACAAAGGGAACTCCCTCATATAACATAATTTAGAATTAACTATTAACGAGGGTTTTGGAGCATCCACAACTGCTAGTGTTGGACTAGACTCCTGAGTTATTTTGTGATTTGTTAATAACTCACCACATGAAAGTTCTTTTGAGAAATTTTCAGAGCAAGAGTCAACTGTCAGCAATATATTTGATATTGAACCCAGCACATTTAGCAGAATGATACTTAGCCATCTTATTCTGCATCTGAGTCTTTCAAGTGTTGTCCAAATATCAGAAGAAAGAGTTGATTATTCAAAATTCCATAAAATATCATGGGACTTCTCTTGTTCTGTTTTATAACTAAGAGGAAGTATGAAACTTGGCACAAAATAACCAGTATATGTTGGAATACCCTGATTTCAGATTATATACTGAAAGGTGGAAGAGTAGCCTCTGCCCTTCCACAGTCCTCTTGGTCAAAAATGATGTATGTTCCTGAGAGATGGATACTTTTGAGGATTAAAGAGAACTAATCCTAAAACTGACTTTTAAAATGTAATTCCTAAGTCAGTATTGGGTAACAGATTTTTAAAAATACAACTAATTTTGGGGGGAATATCATTTTTTAACTGAAAAATGCCCATAGTTTTAACCTGCTAGGATGAACCCTGTATCTTATTCTGTGTTGCTCTTCTACCTGTTCAGCAATATCTCTGTGCCCCCACACTTTTTTCATAGCTCTTCATTTTTTATTACAGTTGATTTACAATGTTCTGTCACTTTCAGCTGTACAGCAAAGTGACCCAGTTTTATACACTATTTGTGTGTGTGTGTATATATATATATATATATATACACACATACATATATACACACATATACATATATATGTATATATATATGCTATATGTATGTATATATATATATATATGTATATGTGTATATATATATATATACACACACACACACATTTTTTTTCCCTCAGATTTAAGATTAATTGACCATAGGCGTCTGGGTTTATTTCTGTGTTCTTTATTCTGTTCCAGTTGTCTATATGTCTGTTTTTATACCAGTACCACACTATCTTGATTACTATAGCTTTGTAATATTGTCTGAAGTCTGGGAAAGTTATGCCTCCTGCTTGGTTTTTGTTCCTCAGGGTTGCTTTGGCAATTCTGGGTCTTTTATAGTTCCATATAAATTTTAGATTGTTTTGTTCGGTTCTCTGAAAAATGTCATGGGTGATTTGATAGGGATTCAATGAATCTGTAGACTGCTTTGTGTAGTATGGCCATTTTAATGATATTAATTCTTCCAATCCAGTAGCATGGAATATTTTTCCCTTTCTTTGAATCCTTTTTAATGTCCTTGATTAATGTTTTATAGTCCTTAGCATATAAATCTTTTACCTCCTTTTTCAGGTTTATTCCTAGGTGTTTACTTTTTTGAGGTATGATTTTAAAAGCTGTTGTATTTTTATATTCCTTTTCTAATATTTCATTGTTAGTATACAAAAATGCAACTGATTTATGAATGTTATAATCTTGTATCCTGCTACTTTGCTGAATTCATTGATTACTTCAAGTAATTTTTGTGTGGAGTCCTTAAAGTTTTCTATATATATAGTATCATGTATTCTGTATAGAGTGCCAGTTTTACCTCTTCTCTTCCAATTTGGATACCTTTTTTTCTTTTGTTGTCTAATTGCTAAGGCTAGGACTTTCAATACTATGTTGAATAAAAGTGGTTTATCCAGATTTTAGCAAGAAGGCTTTAGTGCTTCTCTGTTGAATATTATATTGACTGTGGGTTTCTCATCAATAACTTTTATTTGTTGCGCCATGTTCCCTCTATACCCACTTTGTTAAGACCTTTTATCATGAGTGGATGTTGGATTTTGTTAAATGTTTTTTTGCATATATTGAGATGAACCCATGGTTTTTGACTTATCTTTTGTTAATGTGGTGTATGATGATTGATTTGTGTATGTTGAACCATACTTGTGAATTTGGGATGAATCCCACATAGTGGTGGTGTATCATTTTTTTATGTGTTGTTGGATTCAGTTAGCTAAAATTTTGTTGAGAATTTTTGCATCTATATTCATCAAATATGTTGGCCTCTAATTTTCTTTTTTTTTGGGGTAATATTTTTGTCTGGTTTGGTATTAGGCTTCATAGAATATCTTTGGGATTATTCCTTCTTTCAAACTCTTGGAAAAGTTTAAGAAGCATTGGTATAAGTTCTTCTTCATATGTTTGGTGGAATTCACTTATGAAGCCATCTGGTCCTGGACTTTTGTTTGTAGGGAGTGTTTTTATTGCATATTCAATTTCATTTCTAGTGATTGGTCTGTTCAGTTGATCGATTTCATCTTGATTCAGTTTTGGTGGGCTATATGTCTCTAGAAAGTTGTCCATTTCTTCTAAGTTGTCAAATTTGTTGGAATGTAATTGTTCATAGTGTTCTCTTATGTTTTTTTGTATTTCTGAAGTATCTGTTGTAATTTCTCCTTTTTCATTTCTTATTTTGAGTTTTTCCTCTTCTTGGTGAGTCTGGCCAGAGGTTTGTCAATTTTGTTTACCCTTTTAAAGAGCCAGCTCTTGGTTTTATTGATTTTTTTCTATTGTTTATTGATTTCCTCTCTGATCTTTATGATTTCCTTCTGCTGACGTGAGCTTTTGTTTGTTTTCCTTTTTCTAATTCATTTAGGTGGTAGGTTAAGTTGTTGACTTGAGATTTTTCTTCTTTTTTGTGGAAGTCCTGATTGCTATGAGTTTCCCTTTAAGAACTGCTTTTGTGGCATCCCATAATTTTGAATCACTGTGTTTTCATTATCATTGGTCTCAAGGTATGTTTTATTTTCCCTTTTGAATTTCTCGTTGACTCTTTGATTTCTTAGTAGCATATTGTAGTCTCCATGTTGTCAGGTTTTTCTCATTTCTTTTCCTGAGATTGATTTCTAGTTTCATGCCATTATGGTTCAGAGAAGACACTTGAAGAAATTTTTATACTCTTAAATTTGTTGAGGTTAGTTTTGTGCCCCAGGATGTGGTCAATCCTTGAGAATATTCCATGTGCACCTGAAAAGAATGTATTTTCTGATTTTTTTTGGATGTAATGTCCTGAAAATGTCAACTAAATCTAACTTTTCTATTGTGTCATTTAGGAGCACTTTTGCCTTGATTTTCTGCCTAGAGGATCTGTCCACTGATGTGAGTGGGGTGTTAAAGTCTCCTACTATTATGGTATTCCCATCAATGTTTCATTTTACGTCTGTTACTATTTGTTGTATGTACCAGGTTTTCTTTTATTAGGGGCATATGTATTGATAACTGTAATATCCTCATCTCTAATGGATCCTTTTATCATTAAATAGTGTCCTTCTTTGTCTTTTTTTATGTCTTTGGTTTTAAAGTCTATTTTGTCTGATATAATATTGCAACTCCTGCTTTCCTGTCTTTTCCATTTGAAACACCTTTTTTTCCAACCCCTTACTTTCAATTTGTGTGTGTCCTTTGGCCTAAGGTGAGTCTCTTTAAGATGCATATTGTAAGCTCCTTTTTTTTTTTATCAGATTTCCCACTATTTGTCTTTCAATTGGAATTTTCAGTCCATTGACATTTAAGATAACTATCAATAAACATATATTTGTTGCCAGTTTAAACCTTGTTTTCCAGTTAGTTTTGTTTCTCCTTTGTTCTTTTCTTTTTTTAGTTGGATGATTTCCTTTTAAACTTGTGTCCTAGTCGTTTTAATTTTGTGAATGTACTGTTAGTTTTTGATTTGTGATTGCCCTGTTTTTTGAGTATGTTAACCCCTACCTATATCTGCTTGCTTTAGCCTGATAATCATATAGCCTTGAACACATTCTTAAGAAAGAATATAGATTTTCTTCTTCCCTTCCCCGCATTTTAAGATTTTCTTGTCCTTTTTTAGCATCTTCATGTTTATCCTTTTTCTGTCCTGTTTATTCATCATTGATTTTATAATATTCAGTTCTATTTTGAGACCTTTCAGTATTTCTTTTAGAATGTGTTTAATATTGCTGTATTCTTTTAGTTTTTCTTTGTGAGAGAAACTGTTATTTCTCCTTCTGTTTAAATAATACTCCTGCTGGGTATTCTAGACTGCAAATTTTTCCCTTTGAGAACTTTGAATATATCTTGGTTCTCTTCTGGCATGTAGTGTTTCTTTAGGGATATCACCTGATAGCCTTATGGCAGTTCCCTTATAATTAACTCTTTGTTTTTCTCTTGCTGCCTTTAGAATCCTCTTCTTATCTTTAACTTTTGCCATTTTTACTATAATATGTCTTGGTGTTTGGGTTTAAATTGTTGGGACCCTCTGTGCTTCCTGTATCTTGATATCTGTTTCCTATAGATTAGGAAAGATTTCAGCCATAATTTCCTCAAACATACTTTAATACCTTTTTCTTTCTTTTTTATTATGCATAAATTAGCCTGTTTTATAATACTCCTTAGATCTTATATTACTTCCATGTTTTTTCATTTGGTTTTCTGTCTGCTGTCCTGATTAGGTGATTTCCATTCTATCTTTCAAGTCACTAATTAGTTCCTCTCCATTATTCATTCTGCACGTCAGTGCCTTTAACTAAGCTTGCATCTCTGCAAATGAATTTTCTAATTTTCCTTGGCTCCTCCTTATGTTTTCTAGTGTCTTTCTAAAGTAATCAGCATTATCATTCATACCCACTCTTTATTCCTTCGTGTTTACTCTTAATTCCTCAGTATTTTCACTATCTCTATTTTGAACTTGGTGTCTGTTAGACTCTAGAGGTCTGTTTCATTGTCAGCTTCTTTGGGAGAATTCTCCTGTTCTTTTAGTTGGGAATGGTTCCTGAGCTTCCTCATTTTGCTTATATTTTTCTTATTCTGTGAGTTTAGGGAAACTGCTATTGTTGTCTTGGAGGGATATTTATATGCAAGAGTACCCCTGGTTATTTTATGTGGGAGATATATATATATATATATATATATGTTTTTTTTTTTTTTTTGCGTGAGGAGTGCTTTTGGTTTGGATGCTTCCTATGTCTTTCCTCAGTGTGTGCAGGCTATTATCCCCACGCTGGCATATGGCCTGTGCCTCCAGTGAGATAGAGGCAACTGGCAAGTCTAGTAGCAATGGGCAAATCTGGTCATTGGTCCCTTGATAGTGGAGAGGACCCAAGGGGAGGTGGTGCAGGCTGCTCTTGGTTGCAGGGCTATGGGGAGTGGCAGTGACCCTCTGGAAGGTGTAGGTGGCACCCAGAGCATTTTGTGATAGCAGCAACAGGGCACATGCATTCCTGGGGGAGTGAAAGCAGCTATGACTGGGGCTTGATTGCAGTGCCCTCTTTTGCACTGATCCCTGAGGTAACCTAATGAAGGTGGTGCCTGTTTACATACCCCTAGTGTAGGCTGGGCATGCCCACATCTGGAGTCTGAGGTGTGTCTTTCTTCTTCTGACTTAACCTCATTCAGTATGAGGATCTCTAATTCCATACATGTTGGCTCAAATGGCATTATTTTATTCCTTTTTATGGCTGAGTAGTATTCTATCATGTATATATACCACATCTTCCTAATGCAATCATCTGTCAATGGACACTTGGGTTGTTTCCATGTCATGGATATTGTGAATAGTGCTGCAATGAACATGCATGTGCAAGTGTCTTTTTCAAGGAAAGTTTTGTCCGGATATATTTCCAAGAGAGGGATTGCTACATCATATGGTAGTTCTATGTATAGATTTCTGAAGTACCTCCATACTTTTTTCCATAGTGGTTATACCAGCTTACATTCCCACTAACAGTGCAGGATGTTTCCCTTTTCTCCACACCCCGTCCAGCAATTGTTGTTTGTGGACTTGTTAATGATGGACATTCTGATTGATGTGAGGTGGTATCTTGTGGTAGTTTTGATTTGCATTTCTCTAATCATCAGTGATATTGAGCATTTTTTCATGTGCTTATTGGCCATCTGTATATCTTCTTTGGAGAAATGTTTATTCAGTTCTTTTGCCCATTTTCCATTGGTTTGTTGGCTTTTTTTGTTGTTGTTGAGTTGTATAAGTTGTTTATATATTTTAGAGATTAAACCCTTGTCAGTTGCATCATTTGACACTGTTTTCTCCCACTCTGTAATTTGTCTTTTAGTTTTCTTTTGGGTTTCCTTTGCTTCGCAAAAGCTTGTCAGTTTGATTAGGTCCCATTGGTTTCTCTTTGCTTTTATTTCTGTTGCTTTGGGAGACTGACCTAAGAAAACATTTGTAAGGTTGATGTCAACGAATGTTTTGCCAATGTTTTCTTCCAGAAGTTTAATGCTGCCTTGTCTTATATTTAAGTCTTTAAGCCATGTTGAGTTTATTTTTGTGCATGGTGTGAGAGTGTGTTCTAGTTTCATTGATTTCCATGCAGCTGTCCAAGTTTCCCAGCAATGCTTACTGAAAAGACTGTCTTTTTCCCATTTTATGTTCTTGCCTCCTTTGTCAAAGATCAATTGACTGTAGGCATATGGGTTTATTTCTGGGTTCTCTATTGTGTTCCATTGGTCCGTGTGTCTGTTTTAGTACCAGTACCACACTGTCTTGATTACTGTGGTCCTGTAATATTGCCTGAAGTCTGGGAGAGATATGCCTCCTGCTTGGTTTTTGTTCCTCAGAATTGCTTTGGAGATTCTGGGTCTTTTGTGGTTCCATATAAATTTTTGTATTGTTTGTTCTAGTTCTGTGAAGAATGTCATGGGTAATTTGATAGGGATTGCATTGAATTTGTAGACTTCTTTGGATAGTATGGCCATTTTAACAATATTATTTTTTCCGACCCATGAGCATGGAATATTTTTCCATTTCTTTGTATCTCTTTGATCTCCTGATTAATGATTTATAGTTTTAATCATATAAGTCTTTCACCTCCTTGGTCAGGTTTATTCCCAGGTACTTGATTTTTTAGGGTGCTGTTTTAAAAGGTAAAGTATTTTGCTCTTCTTTTTCTAATAGCTCATTGTTAGTATACAGAAATGTGATTGATTTCTGAAGGTTAACCTTATATCCTGCTACTTTGCTGAATTTGTTGATCAGTTCAAGTAATTTTGGGGTTGAGTCTGTATATAGTATCATGTCATCTGCATACAGTGACAGTTTTACCTCTTCTCTTCTTATTTGGATGCCTTTTATTTCTTTTGTTTGTCTGATTGCTATGGCTAGGACTGTAAATACTATGTTGAATAACAGTGGTGAGAGTGGGCATCCTTGTCTTGTTCCAGATTTTAGTGGGAAGTCTTTCAGCTTTTCACCATAGAGTATTATATTTTCTGTGGGTTTGTTGTTAATGGCTTTTATTATGTTAAGGAATGTTCCCTCTATACCCACTTTGGTAAGAATTTTGATCATGAACGGATGTTGGACTTTGTCAAATGCTTCTTCTGCATCTATTGAGATGATCATGTGGTTTTTGACTTTTCTTTTGTTAATGTAGTGTAGGACGTTGATTGATTTGCGTATGTTGAACCACCCTTGTGCACCTAGGATGAATCACACCTGTTCATGGTGTATGAACTTTTGATATGTTGTTTGATTCGGTTGGCTAAAGTTATGTTGAGAGTTTTTGCATTTGTATTCATCAAAGATATTGGCCTACAGTTCTCTTTGTTCGTGGTGTCTTTGTCTGGTTTTGGAATTAAGGTGATGTTGGCATCATAGAATGTCTTTGGGAGTGTTCCTTCTTCTTCAGCCTTTTGGAAAAGTTTAAGGAGGATGGGTATGAGTTCCTCTTTGTATGTTTGGTAGAATTCACCTGTGAAGCTTTCTGAACCTGGACTTTTATTTGTACGGAGTGTTTTTATGAAATACTCAATTTCATTTCTAGTGATTGGTCTGTTCAGTTGATCTATTTCTTCTTGCTTCAGTTTTGCAGGGTGTAAGTCTCTAAAAAGTTGTCCATTCTTCTAGGTTGTCAAATTTGTTGGTGTGCAATTGTTCATAGTATTATCTCATGTTTTTTTTTTTTGTATTTCTGTAATATCCTTTGTGATGTCCTTTTTCATTTCTTATTTTGTTTATTTGGATTTTTTTTCTCTCCTCTACATGGTGAATCCAGACAGAGGTTTGTCAATTTTGTTTACCTTTTCAAAGAACCAGCTCTTGGTTTCATTGATTTTTTTCTATTGTTTTTTGAATCTCTATTTTATTGACTTCCTCTCTGATCTTTATGATTTCCTTCCTTCTGTTAACTTTAGGGTTTTGTTTGTTCTACTTCTTCTAATTCATTTAGGTGGTGGTTTAAGTCATTGATTTGAGATTGTTCTACTTTTTTGAGGAGGGCCTGTATTGCTATGAATTTCCCTCTGAGCACTGTTTTTACAGCATCTCGTAGTTTTGGAGTGGTTGTGTCTTCATTATCATTTGTCTCAAGGCATTTTTTAATTTCCTTCTTGATTTCCTCATTGACCTTTTTTTTTTTTTTAGTAGCATGTTGTTTATTCTCCATGTAGTGTGTTTTTTCTCATTTCCTTTCCTGTGGTTTATTTCTAGTTTCATGCCTTTGTGGTCAGAGAAGATATTCGACATAATTTCTATACTCTTAAATTTGTTGAGGTTAGCTTTGTTCCCAGTATGTGATCTGTCCTTGAGAATGTTCCATTTGTACTCGAAAAGAATGTATATTCTGATTTTTTTGGATATAATGTCCTGAAATGTCAATTAGGTCTAACTTTTCTATCGTGTCATTTAGGATCTCTCTTGCCTTATTGATTTTCTGCCTAGAGGATCTGTCCATTGATGTGAGTGGAGTGTTAAAGTCTCCTACTATTACTGTATTGCCATCTATTTCTCCTTTTATGTCTGATAGTACTGGTTGTATGTACTTGGGTGCTCCTATATTAGGGGCATATATATGATCCTTGTCTTGAATGGAACTTTTAACCATTAAATAGTGTCCTACTTTGTCTTTCTTTATGACCTTCATCTAAAGTCTGTTTGTCTGATATGTGTATTGCAAATCCTGCTTTCCTGTCTTGTCCATTGGCATGAAATATTTTTTCCCATCCCTTCACTTTCAATCTATCTGTGTCTTTTGCCTTAAGGTGAGTCACTTGTATACAGAAGATTGTAGGTTTTTGCTTTTTTATCCAGTCTGCCACTCTGTGTCTTTTGATGGGAGCATTCAGTCCATTGACATTTAAGGTGATTATTGATAGATATGTATTTACTGCCATTTTAGACCTTGTTTTCCAGTTGAATCTATGTTTCTCTTTTCTTCTTTTCTTTTTTTGGTAGGATGGTTTCCATTTATTTTATGCCTGAATGCTTTTCTTTTCCATATTTGTGGACATGGTATTCCATTTTGATTTGTGGTTACCCTGTTTTCTAAGTATGTTAATACCTTCTTATATCTGATTGAGTTAGCCTGATAGCCATATAGGCTCAAACACATCATTAGAAAATTTTTTACATTAAAAAAAAGAAAAAAAGTCTGTATTTTCTCATTTTCCCTCCCCATAATGTATGATTTTGTTGTCATATTTAAAATTAAAAAAAAAAACTTTTTTTTGAACATCATGTTTAGATCTGTGTGCTGGCTTATTTTAATGATTGCTTTCCATTTGTGTTTTCTTTCATTCTATTTCTTCCACTTTTACTTTTGTTTTTGGAGGAGCCTTTTTAGTATTTCTTTTAGAAAGGGTTTAGTACTGCTGTTCTCTTCAGCTTTTGTCTGTTGGAGAAATTTTTTACTTCCCCTTCTGTTTTAAATGATATTCTTGATGGGTAGAGTATTCTAGGTTGCAAATTTTTCTCTTTCAGCACTTTCAGTATATCTTGCCACTCCCTTCTGGCCTGCGGTGTTTCTGTAGAGATATCAGCTGATAGCCTTATCAGAGATCCCTTATAATTGATGCTTTGCTTTTCTCTTGCTGCCTTTAGGATCCTCTCTTTATTTTTTGCCATTTTAAATATAATGTCTTAGTGTTGGCCTATTTGGGTTCAACTTGTTTGGGTTCCTCTGTGCTTCCTGTATCCTGATGTCAGATTCCTTTAGATTTGGAAAGTTTTCAGACATAATTTCTTCATATATATTTTCAATCTCCTTTTCTTTTTCTTCTCCTTCTGGAATTCTTATTATACATAGATTGGGCCGCTTTATATTATCCCATTGATCTCATATTGATTTCATGTTTTTTCATTTGGTTTTCTGTCTGCTATCCTGATTGGGTGATTTCCATTATTCTATCTTCCACATCACTAATTCATTCCTCTGCATTATTCAAACTGCTCTTTATTGCCTTTAGCTCAGTTTGCATCTCTACAAATTGGTTTTCTAGCTTTTCTTGGATCCTCATTATATATTCTAGTTCTTTTCTAAGGGAATCTGCATTGCTGTTTGCATATTCTCTTAATTCCATGATATTCAGCCTTAATTACTCAAGTATTTTCACTACCTCCCTTCTAAACGCCACTTCTGTCAAACTGCAGAGGTCCATTTCATTGTTGACTGCTTTAGATGCCTTCTCCTGTTCCTTTAACTGGGAGTGGTTTCTGAGATTCTTCATCTTACTTGTGGTTTTCTTTTTCTGTGAGTTTGGGGGAGCCACACTGTAGTCTTGTAAAGCTACTTCTATGCAACAACACCGCTTTGTATTTTTTGGTGGGGTTACTATTTATTTTTGGTTTGGGGGTTTGAATATTTGGTGTCCCTTTCTTTGATGTGAACAAGCTGTTATCTCCCTAGCGCTCCATGTGTTTTCAGGGAAAATGAAGCAATGGGTAGGGCCAGCAGTTGGTGCCTGGTCCCTGGGCTCTCTACAGCAGCAAGGACCTACAGGAAGGTTGCACTGGCTATTCCTAGTTGTAGGACCCTGGGAAGTGGTAATGAGCTCTAGTCAGATCTACCAGGTATCTGGAGCACTTGGCAGTATCACCAGCCGGATGTCTGAGTTCCCAGGGGAGGGGGAACCACAACAGCTAGTGATCAATTACAATGCCCTCCTCTGAGGTGTCTGGACCCACAGGTGGTACCTGTTCAGGGACTCCTAGTGGTTGCAAGCCATGATTATCTCTAGAACCAGTCATAACTGTGGTGGCTTGCCCTCTCCACCTGTAGACCGTGCATGAAGCGACCTGTCTCACTTAGCCCACATAAGAGGTGCTGTACAGCTTGTTCCTAGTTGCAGGGTCCTGGAAAGTGATAGAGATCAGGCATATGGGTACTGCCCAGAACACTTAGTGGTGGGAGCATCAGGGTTGGTATGTTCCCAGGAGTGCAAGAGCACCCACAAGTGGTGTTCAGTCCCAATTCCCTCATCTGTGGTGCCCTTGAGGTGACTGGGGCTGCAAGTGGTGCCTATTCACAGACCCCTAGTTGTAACATGCTGTTCCCACCTCTGGAGCCTATTCACAGACCCCTAGTTGTAACATGCTGTTCCCACCTGTGAAGCCAGAGATAACTGTTTGCCTCTGCCTCCTATAGACTATGTGGAAAATACCTCATCCTGCTTAGCTCATACAGGATATGCTGCCCAGAGTGCTCTGGGTTACAGGTTCCTGGGAAGGGACAATCGTCTGGGAACTTCCCAGAATGTTGGCAGTGGCAACTGCAGGGCGGGTGTGCTCCCAGGGGACTGAGAACAACCACAGGTGGTGTTCCATCATAATTTCCTTCTCTGTGGTGCCCACTGAGGTGGCTGGGGCTGCTAGTGTTTTTTGTTTAGGTATCACCTGTGGCAGTGGGCTACACTCACCTCTGGAGTTAGAGATAACTGTGGTGGTTCATTCCCACCTTCTGCAGGCCACCAGGAATCACCCTGTCCCACTTAGGCCACACAGGAGGTGCTGCACCAGCTGTTCCTAGTTGTATGGACTTGTGGGAGGACAGCAAACAAGTGTCTGGGCACTCCCCTGAGGATTTGGCAGTGGCAACTGTAGGGTGAGTGTGTTCCCAGGGGATTGATAGCAACCATGTCTAGTGCTGGGTAGGCCCCATGTTGCACTTAGCCCCCTGATGACCTTAGCCCACACTAGAGGTGCCTGGCCACCAGTAGCCTGCACAGGAACTGCCCAGTCTCCCTTATATATGAGCAAAAGTCTCATGGATGGCTGAGCCAGAGATGCCCAGTCCACTGCAGGCAAGCAAGTGACCTCTGTGTTGCGGGCAGTCTGCAATCCAAGAAGCCTGGCCACCACAGTCTAGCAAGTCACTTCCCGTCATGGGTGGACTGTGCCCAGAGACACCTGATTCAGTGCAGCAGCCTAGCAAGCAGCTTCTGGTCCTGGGGGCATGGGCAGGCTCTGTTCCAAAGATGCTGGGAACACAGAGGTCTAGTAAGTATCCTCCAGCTACCCTCAGTTTGCACTTGAGCTGCCCACCTTCTAGGAGCTGACCTCTGGCTGCTCAGTGATGTTTCTTAGTCAATTGGATTAAAGAAGAATAAAAAAATAAAAGTAGTAATAGATGATAGCTTCCCCTTAGAATTCACGTTGGTTTTCTGAAATGAGGCCTATTATTTTCTCCCTGGAACTTATTCATATTTGACTGAGTTTGAGACCCTGGGGGTATGCTAAGGTCATTGCTGCAGGATGGTCTCAGGATGCTGCTAATAATTCAAAGATGTTGTCTATAATGATATACTTTATGAGAAAAAAGTAAAAGGTTTTGGTCCTATCCGTTGCTGGAGAGATTAATCAGAATGTTCAGTGGAGTTACACACTTATATGAAAACTTGAGTTTGGCCAAAAACATGTCAGGCAGAATGATAGATTATTAGTCAAGGAGTAAGTTTTCTTTCACTTGTTATAAAAGCAACCAAATTCCTCAAGCTAGTGTTCCTCTCTTGCAAAGCAATTAACTACATGCATGGACAAGCTTTCATCTCAGCCCATTTGTGTCATTCTCCTCCCCTCTTGCTATCTGTAGACCTTGGAAGCACAGGAAACTGCTCTAGTTACTACTTTTTTTCCATGAATAATGAAGTCCTTCACCTCCTACCCAGGAATCTTATATCTTCCACCACTGTATAGGAAACAGTAGTAGGATAACTTGTTAGACTGGCACATGTTAAAATCCCAGGTCTTCCATAGGTCTTGACAGTTTCCTGATATCATGGTACATATTCCAGTTCATCCTGAATAATGGCCACAGTGGGGGAGTATGAAATAAAACTTTCTGCATTAAGAAGCAATAAATTTCCAGTTTAACATTCAGGACTGAGAACCAATACCACCTATAATAACATGGCAACTATTTGCCCCAGAGAAGTTTTACTCAGATACCTATGGAAACCAGTAAATAATTCTATTATATGTGTCAACAATTTTCCAAAACTGAATGCTTCAAAATAGACTACTACATCTCAGGGAACTACTTCTCTCAAATGGGCAAAGCATTTTCTTATTAACAACTCTTTACTTATCCAAATTTACCCCAAGTTCCTCCAACCTGAAATGTATACAATCCCCAGTTGGTTTCATATTTCTCATAGTGAAAGACCCACCTTAAACCACTCAAACCTAGACCCTAAGTCTCCATAAATTTCTCAACTTAACATTCTCTTGTTGAGACACTATAAATTTGATATTCTTCATGCAGAAGGTAATAAACTTGGTTCTGTTTGATTCATTGGGTTATTACAGAGTGAGTGAGTGTATATATGTTTGTTGTGTAGGCGTTTCAGAGTTAACAGTATATAATGGTTACTTTCAGCTACCTACACTTATAGAAAGCTTCAAAACAACTCTATTAGGTTTCATTTTTTAATCCTTTGGACTTTGTTTATCTACTTCACTAAATAAGTAGAATCCATATTTTAATTTCTTGCAATATTGTCAAATGAAATTAAAATTTTCTGAATTATCTTCAGTGTTTTTCATGAAAATGCACATTGTCGACATTAACCACAAACTAAACAGTGTAAAAAAAAAGACAATGTATTGCTAATAAAATATCAATGAAGCAATTATGTCAAGTGATTATTTGATATCTTATGTAAGTATATAAATGAATTCACTGAAAAGTTTTTTCCATTCAAGTATTATACAATTACGAAAATTAAAAAAATAATTGAATAAACTACTTCCAGAAAAAAATTCTTTAACTAAAAGCCCACTTTGCTTATATTAAATACAGTTATCTAAAAAATTCAAGGAAAATACATTTTCATTTTCTGGCTTTTCTTCATTTCATATTTGGCAATAATAAAAGGCTGTGAAAGCCAGCAATGAAGAACCACATGATTTAATTTTATAAATACTTTGAATTACCAAGTCTTTATTTTTAGAGATGAAATATAGTATCAAATCTACCTGGCAATTTACCTTTTTTTGAAGTTAGTGGTTTAAGGAGGGTGATTTCATTGTTTTTGCCATTGTTCTATCAAATACAAAGTCTCACCATGCAAATTCTCGAGGCCAGATTTTCCTTTACAATAATCAAACTTCCTTTTACAGGAATATTGTGGTTATAGCTCTTTCTCTAAGTATGGTAAGCTTTGATTATAGGCTGCAGCAGAAAATAGCTTTTGACAGAAAAATGTATAAATACAATTTGAAAGTTCAATAACTTGCAACAGGGAATGTATTTGCTACCTTTTATCTAACAAGACCTTAAAGAAATATTCAGATAAGTTAGATTGAATTAAAACTATTGATCCTAAATTTTAATGTATACTTATTAATTAATAAAGATGACTTTTCTCTGTTGATGAAAGGGAAAAAGGCATTAAAAATGACTTTGATAATCTTCCCACATTGTAAAACAATACTAATTCTATCATCCTAGGCCTAAGCTTATTTAGCAATAATTATGTACTAAGAAATAAAATTCCACTTAGCCTCGGTGCCAAAGACATAAAACTGATCATAAAATATAAAATTATTTATCAACACCACTAACTGAATAGATTTTTAAATAGGATTTTCTTAGCTTATCTATATTTGTATCTATATAGAAATACACTCTTTTTAATCAAGAGGAAAAATGGTGCGGTGCGTTCTAGCGGTAAATATTTCAATGCAGGGTTATATACTACAAACTACTATGTGAAACTATAAATAATGTATAGGTAATGAATGTTAACAGAATCAGGTCATATGGGAAGAAAAATCCCAATAATCTGATAAAAAAGCAAATGTATAAATTACTGATGATACACACAGTGTGTGACGTATTATCAGATGACAGGTGTGCTAGTATGATGCATATCCAAGTAAAAAGATAAGGTTCAAAGTCATGGAGTTAGTAGAACTTAATAGAGTTAGACAAACAGACCCTTACTCACATCAAGTAAGCACCTATGACAGGAGCATAAGTTTGAAAAGTCAGGCAGATAGTGGTTTTTCATGTAAGCATGTTAGGTGGAAGTGCAGAAAGTCTGGGGCAAAAAGATTATATAGAAGTATAATTTATAGTTTATATTTAGCAGCAGAGAGAACCATGTATCCAAGAACAGAGAGATTTGATTAGGTTTGGCAATTTAATGTTCTCCCTTTTACTCCAGTATTATATAGAAATACAGTATGTATGCATAAAGTATAATTTAAATAAAATTGAATGCATGCTTATTGCATTTGTAGACATATATAAACTCCTCTTAAAAACCTGAAGAGAGAATGAGCAACGTGAATTAAGAAACTAAAAAAGAGAAGGGGGTGGGTAATGAAAAACTCATCCCACAGATCCAGATATCAGGCATAGGAAGCTGTAGCAAGAATGATTTTGAAAATGGTTGAGTTCTTGAAGCAAGAGAACATTGTAATCTCTTCAAGGATTGCAGAACCATGGTTAGAGTATGGGTGAGAATAGTTATGGGCAAAAGGGCATAACCTCAAGGTAGAGTAGTACAGAGTGAAAATTGTGTTATTTGCCAGTGTTGAGAGTAGTCTGATTTCTACTTAGAAGCCAAACTAATTTGTTTTCAAATGTCATTTTTGTAAAATACAAATAATTGGAATATATCTGAGTTATGCCCATAATTCTAAGGGGAGCTTAGCATAAACACCTCCTATAATGAGGTAAAATATAATTTACAATTCCAAGGACTAGGGAAATTATCTCCAAAGTGGTAGAAATCAAGGCTTAACTGAAGGAAAATTCTAAATTTTAAATCATGAGGTAAGTAAGTCATGTGGGATAAAATGAATTTAAAGGTCAGGACTGTAAGGTTGGGAAAACTGACATTAAAAAATAAATCAAGAAGCCAAAAGCTCAGAATGTGGGGAAATCAGGATGAACAATATAAAAGAGATTCAGGCAATTGATTTTATGAGTAAGCACAAGAAAAAAATGCTAGAGGTCTGTTTTTAGATTTGTTAGCTACATGGGGTAGGAGTATGCTGGATAGATTAAAAGAATCAGACATAACTGGTCAGAATGTATAGCAACATGTCAAAATTTATTCACACAATAGTGTAACATCTTGGAACCTCACTTTTACACCTCCTCCTTGGAGGGCAGGGTGCAATATATATTAGATTTGACATTTCTAATAATTATAGGTCTCCAAAATTCAGGTTGAATTCCAAGAAATTAGGAAAAGTATTTGATAAAATTCAGTGTCTATTTATGATACAAACTGTCAACATAGTGAATATAGAGGGGACGTGCTTCAACATAATAAAAACCAAATATGTCAAACTCATAGAAAACATCATACTTAACAGTGAAAAAAGAAAAGCTTTTCCTATAAGATCAGGAAGTATACATGGAGGCCCATTCTCAATACTTTTGTTTAGCCTAGTATTGGAAGTTCTAACCAGGGCAATTAGACAAGAAAAATAAATTAATAAAAGGTATCCAAAAGATTGAAAGGAAGCAGTTAAATTGTCACTATTTGCAGATGACATGGTACTATACATAGAAAATCCTAAAGACTCCACCAAAAAAACCTTGTTAGAACAAATAAAATCAATATAGTAGAGCCTCAGAATAAATCAATATGCAGAAATCAGTGGCATCTCTACACATTAATAATGAACTCTCAGGAAGAGAAATGAAGAAAGTAATTACATTTACAATTGTATCAAAAAGAAAATACTTAGGAATAAATTTAACTAAAGAGGTAAAAGACCTCTGTACTGAAAACTCTAAGAAACTGATGAAAGAAGTTAAAGAGATGACAAATAAATGAAAAGATATTCTGGGTTTATGTACTGGAAGAAGTAATATTGTTAAAATATCCCTTCTACCCAAAGCAATCTACAGATTTAATACAATTCCTATCAAAATTCTAATGGCATATTTCATAGAACTAGAGTAAATAATTTAAAATCTGTATGCAACCACAAAAGATCTTAAATAGCTAAAACAATCTTGAGAAAAAAAGAATAAAGCTGTAGGCATCTTTCTCCCTGGTTTTAAACTACACCATAAAGCTATAGGATGTTACTGGCACAAAAACAGATACACCAGATAAATGGAATGGAACTGAGAGCCCAGAAATAAGTCTACACATTTATGGACAGTGAACATATCACAAAGGAGCGAAGAACAGACAATGAAGAAAAGAAAGTCTCTTTCTTTGGGTAGAGTGTTGGGAAAAAATAGCTACATGCAAAAATATGAAAAAAGACCACTATCTTGCACCATACACATAGATGAAGTCAAAATTGTTTAATGCCTTAAATATGAGGCCTGAAACCATATATTCCTAGAAAAAAATAGGCAACAACCTCTTGGCAGTAATCTTAGCAATGCTTTTGTGGATCTAATTTTGTTTTAACAAAGGAAACAAAAGTAAATATAAACAAATGGGACTACAGCAAACTAAAAAGCAGCACAGGAAACTTCAAAGTTAAAGACAACCTACTGAATGGAAGAAAATAATTGGAAATTTTATATCCAGTATGGGGTTAATATCCAAAATATATGAAGAACTTCTACAACTAAACAATAATAAAAAAAGAAAAAACTAAAAACAACTGAATTGATAAATGCGAAGACCTGAGTAGACATGTTTCCAAAGACAAACAGATGTTATATGAAAAGATGTTTAGCGTCACTAATTATCAGTGAAATGTGGATCAAAACCAACATGAGTTACACCTGTTAGAATGGTTATCATCAAAAAATAAGAAATTAGTGAAGATACATGGGCTCCTATGTTCATTTCAGCATTACTTATAGTAGCCAAGATGTGGAAACAACCTGTGTGTGTCCATGGATGGATGAAAGGATAAAGATATGGCATATATACACAATGGAATATTAGTCATAAAAAAGAATGAAATCCTACTATTTGTGACAACACAGATGATGTAGAAAATATTATGCTAAGTATAAATCAGATGGAGAAAGATAATCCCATGATTTAGCTCATATGCAAAATCTAAAGAAGTAAAACATGGAAACAAAACAAAATAAAACATAAACAAACTCATAGATACAAAAATCAGATTAGTGGTTACCAGAGGCGAAGGGAGTTGGTGAGTATGCAAAATGGGTTAAGGGGTCAAATGTATGGTGATGAATGTTAACTAGAATTGAGGTGGTGATCACTCTGTAGTATGCACAGATGTTGACTTATAATACTGTACATCTGAAGCATAAATTATATGTGAATATAATTATTGTGTGCTTATTTTAAGTAAATATATATAGGGTATTATGTGCATTTTTTCTTTTAATATTTATGTTTTGAATATCATTGTAAGATTATCCTAACTTCCATTTAGTATGGTAATTTTACATTAAAAATTTATCATATTTTTATCTATCATTCTTTGGCCTGAGAAAGATAAATCAAGATAATTAATAATAATAGCAAGAAGTAACTTTTTGTTACATGCAATGAAATATTGGTTCTCATTTAAAAAGTCATAACCGATGTCACCTTTTTTTTTTTTGGTCTTTTTAAGGCCACACTCATGGCATATGGAGGTTCTCAGGCTAGGGGTAGAATTGGAGCTATAACTGCTGGCCTATGCCACAGCCACAACAAGGCCAGATGCAAGCCACCTCTGCAATCTTCACCACAGCTCACAGCCATGCTGAATCCTTAATCCACTGAGGGATGCTGGGGATAGAATTTGCATCCTCATGGATAATAGTCAGATTCATTTCCACTGAGCCATGATGGGAGATCTGATTCACATTGTTTTTATTACTTAATGAATTTTATTACACTTATATGTGTACAATAATCATCACAACCAAATTTTTATAGCATTTCCATCCCAAACACTCAGTTCATCCCCCCACCGAACCTTTCTCATTTGGAAACCGTAAGTTTTTTAGTCAGTATCTGTTCTGCAAAGAAGTTCATTGACATTTTTTTAGATTCCACATGTAAGTGATAGCATTTAATGTTGGTGTCTCATTGTCTGACTGACTTTGCTTAGCATGATAATTTCTAGGTCCATCCATGTTGTGGCAAATGCTGTTATTTCTTTCCTTTTAATGGCTGAGTAATATTCCATTGCATAGAAGGACCACATCTTTTTTATCCACTCCTCTGTTAATGGACATTTAAGTTGTTTCCATGTCTTGGTTATTGTATAGAGTGCTGCAATGAACATTGGAGTACATGTGTCTTTTCAAGTCAGTTTTTTTTCCTGGATAGATGCCCAGGAGTGGGATTGCTGGACCAAATGGTAACACTATTTTTAGTCTTCTGAGGAGTCTCCATACTGTTTTCCGCAGTGGTTTCACCAATTTACATTCCCACCAACAGTGTAATAGGGTTTCTTTTTCTCCACACCCTCTCCAGCACTTATTATTTATAGACTTTTTGATGATGACCATTCTGGCTGGTGTAAGGTGGTACCTCACAGTGGTTTTGATTTGCATTTCTCTGATAATGAGTGATGTTGATCATCTTTTCATGTGATTTTGGGCCATCTGTATGTCTTCCTTGGAGAATTGTCTGTTTAGATCTTCTGCCCATTTTTTTTTTTTTTTGATGGAGTTGTTTGTTATTTGTGTGTTGTTGCTATAGGAGCTGTTTGTAAATTTTGGAGATTAATCCCTCATCAGTTGATTCATTTACAAACATTTTCTCCCATTCTGTGGGTTGTCTTTTCATTTTGTTTAGGGTTTTCTTAGCTGTGCAGAAACTTTTAAGTTTAATTAAGTCCCATTTGATTATTTTTCTTTTTATTGTCATTACTCTAACATGTAGATTTAAGAAGATGTTGCTGTCATTTATGTCAGAGAGTGTTTGGCCTATGTTTTCCTCTAAAAGGTTTATAGTATCTGGTATTATATCTAGATCTTTAATCCATTTTGAGTTAATTTTTGTGCGTGGTGCTAGGCAGTGTTCTAGTTTTATTTTTTTACATGTGACTGTCCAGTTTTCCCAGCACCACTTATTGAAGAGGCTGTCTTTTCTCCAATGTATATTCTTGCCTCCTTTGTCATAGATTAGTTGACTACAGGTGTGTGGGTTTAATTCTGGGCTTCCTATCCTGTTCCACTGATCTATATTTCTGTCTTTATGCCAGTATCATATGGTTTTGGTGACTGTAGCTTTGTAGTAGAGTCTGAAGTCAGGGAGCCTGATTCCTCCAACTCCATTTTTCTTTTTCAAGATGTCTTTGGCTATTCTGGGTCTTTTATGCTTCCAAACAAACTTTAAAATATTTTGTTCTAGTTCTGTGAAAAATGTCCTTGGTGATTTGATAGGGATTGAATTGCATCTGTAGATTGCCTTGGGTAGTATAGTCATTTTGATAATATTGACTCTTCCAATCCAAGGGCATGGCATCTTTCCTTCTGTTCATGTTATCCTTGATTTCTTTCATCAGCATCTTATGGTTTCAGAGTACAGGTCTTTTGTCTTTTTAGGTAGGTGTATTCCTAAGTATTTGATTCTTTTTGATGTGGTGGTAAATGGGATTGCTTCCCTAATTTCCCTTTCTGCTCTTTCATTGTTAGTATATAGAAATGCAGTTGATTTCTGTGTATTAATTTTGTATTTGTGACTGTGCCATATCCATTGATGAGCTCTAACAGTTTTCTGGTAGAGTCTTTAGGATTCTCTAGGTATGGTATCATGTCATATGCAAACAGTAATAGTTTTACTTCTTCCTTTCCAATTTGGATTCCTTTTATTTCTTTTACTTCTCTGATTGCCATGCCAAGGACTTCCAAAACTATGTTGAATAATAGTGGTGAGAGATGACATCCTTGTCTTGTTCCTGATCTCAGAGGGAATTCTTTCAGCTTTTCACCATTGAGAATGATGTGAGCTCTGGGTTTGTCATAGATGGCCTTTATTATGTTGAGGTAGGTTCCCCGTATGCCCAGTTTCTGTAGGGTTTTTATTGGAAATGATTGTTGGATTTTCTAAAGGCTTTTTCTACATTTATTGAATCATATGGTTTTTATTCTTCAGTTTGTTAATGTGGTGTATCAGAATGATTGATCTGTAGATATTGAAGAATCCTTGCATCCGAGGGATAAATCCCACTTGATCTTGATGTATTGATCATGATGAAGTGGGATTTTATTGTATTGTTGGATGTGGTTTACTAGTATTTTGTTGAGGATTTTTGCATCTATGTACATAAGTGAAATGGGCTTGTAATTTTCTTTTTTGGTGGTATCTTTGTCTGGTTTTGGTGTCAGGGTGATGTTGGCCTCATAGAATGAGTTTGGGAGTGTCCCTTCCTCTGCAATTTTTTGGAATAGTTTCAGAAGAATAAGTGTTAGCTCTTCTCTAAATGTTTTGATAGAATTTGCCTGTGAAGTCATCTGGTCCTGGACCTTTGTTCAGTGGAAGTTTTTTAATCACAGTTTCTTTTTAAGAACACTGTGATTGGTCTATTCATCTTTTCTATTTCATCTTGGTTTAGTCTTGGTAGATTGTATTTTTCTAAGAAATGTCCATTTCTTCTAGGCTTTCCATTTTATTGCCATATAGTTGCATATAGTAATCTCAGGATCCTTTGTATTTCTGTGATGTCCGTTGTTACTTCTACTTTCTCCTTTTTCATTCCTAATTTTATTGATTTGAGTTCTCTCTTTCTTGATAAGTCTGGCCTAGGTTTTATCAATTTTGTTCATCTTTTCAAAGAACCAGCTTTTAGTTTCATTGATCTTTTCTACAGTTTTCTTCATTTCTATTTCATTGATTTCTGCTCTGATCTTTATGATTTCTTTCTTCTACTAATTTTAGGTCTTGTCTGTTCTTCCTTCTCTAGCTGCTTTAGATGTAACGTTAGGTTGTTTTTTTGAGCTTTTTCTTGTTTCCTGAGGTAGGCTTGTATTGCTCTAAACTTTCCTCTTAGAACTGCTTTTGCTGCATCCCAGAGGTTTTGGAGTGTCGTATCTTTGTTGTCAATTGCTTCTAGGTATTTTTTAATTTCCTCTTTGATTTCTTCAGTGATCCATTAGTTATTTAGTAGCATGTTGTTTAGTCTCCACGTGTTTGTGTTCTTTGCTGTTTTTTTCTTGTTTTTGATTTCCAGTTGAATAGTGTTGTGGTAGGAAAAGATGCTTGATATAATTTCAATTATCTTAAAGTTACCAAAGGTTGATTTGTAGCCCAGAATGTGATCAATCTTAGAAAATGTTCCATGTGCACTTGAGAAGAATGTGTATTCTGTTGCTTTCTGGATAGAATGTCCTATAAATATCTATTAAGTCCATCTTGTCTAATGCTTCAGGGCCTGTGTTTCTTTATTGATTTTCTGTCTGGATGATGTATCCATTGCTGTAAGTGGGGTGTTAATGTCCCCCCCTATGATTGTGTTCTTGTAAACTTCTCCTTTTAAGGTTGTTAGCAGTTGCCTTTTATATTGTGGTGATCCCATGTTGGGTGCATAGATATTTAAAATTGTTATATCTTCTTGGATTGATCATTGATCATTATGTAGTGCCCTTCCTTATCTCTTAAAATGTTCTTCATTTTAAAGTCTATTTTCTCTGGCATGAGTATTGCTACTCCAGCTTTTTTTTGTTTGTTTGTTTCCTATTTGCATGGAATATTTTCTTCCATTCTCTCACTTACAATTTGTATGTGTCCCTAGAAGTGAAGTGGGTCTCTTGAAGACAGCATATATATATGGGTCTTGTTTTTGTATCCATTCAGCTAGTCTATGTCTTTTGTCTGGGGCATTTAGTCCATTAACATTTAAGGTAATTATTGATATGTATATTCTTATTGTCACTTTATTAACTGTTTTGGATTTGCTTTTGTTGCTTTTTTTTCTTCCCTTCTTCTCTTGTTCTCTCCTCTTGTGGTTTCATGACTGTCTTTAGTGCTGTGTTTGAGTTTATTTTTATTTCTATGTATCACTTGTAGATTTTTGGTTTTCAGTTACCGTGAAGTTTTGATATAGGAGTCTATGTATATATGAGATTGTTTTGACATGTTTGAGCTCTTAATTGGAAATGCATCTACAGTGTCCTTCATTTTATATCATCCTCTTCTCATGATTTCTGATTTTGCTGGCCTAAGCGTGCATGTATGATTTTGTATCTTACTATATATATGCCTTTAATGGCGAACCTTGTCAGTTGTGGTATTTTTGTTTCTGGTTACATCCTTTTCTTTTCTACCTAGAGAAGTTCCTTTAGTATTTGTTGTAAAGCTGGTTTAGTGTTGCAGAAATCTCTTAGCTTTTGTTTATATGTATAGCTTCTGATTTCTCCTTCAAATCTCAATGTGAGCATTGCTGGGTAATCTTGGTTGGAAATTTTTTTTTCCTTTCATCACATTAAGTATATCATGCCACTCTCTACTCGCATGCAGAGTTTCAGCTGAAAAATCTGCTAATAACCTTATTTGGGTTCCCTTGTATGTTATTTGTTCCTTTTCCCTAATTGCTTTCAATATTTTCTCTTTGTCTTTAATTTTGGTCATTTTGATTAATATGTTCTCTGGGTGTTCCTACTTGGGTTTATTTTATATGGTACTCATTGCACTTCCTAGATTTTAGTGAGTGTTTTTTTCCCCATGTTAGGGAAGTTTTTGAGTATTATCTCTTTGAATATTTTTTCTGTCCCCTTCTCACTTTCTTCTCCCTCTGGCACCCCTATAATATGGATGTTGGTGCATTTAACATTATCCCAGAGTTCTCTAAGTCTCTCCTCACTTTGCTTCAATCTTTTATCTCTTTTCTCTTCTGCATTAGTGATTTCCACTAATCTGTCCTCCACCTCACTTAATCATTCTTTTGCCTCCTGTTGGCTGCTTCTAATGAATTTTTAATTTCAGTTATTGTATTTTGCATCTCTTCTTGCTTAAGTTTTATATCTTGTATTTCTTTGCTCAGTGTTTCCTGTAAATTATCAGTCTTTGCTCCAGTTTATAGCCAATGTCTTGCATCATCTTCAGCATCAACAGTCTAAAGTCTTTTTTCTGGGGGGTGATAATCTCCTGATCTCTGAGCTGTTTTTCTGTTTTTTTTTTCTTTCTCCCTTATCTGAGTTATAGTTCTCTGTCTTTTCATTTTTCTAGGTTTTTGGTGTGGTGACTTTGTGCAGACAATAGAGTTGTAGCCTCTCTTAGTTCTGGTGTTTGCCTCCCTTGTGGGTGAAATTGGTATGGGGAGCTTGCTGTAGGCTTCCTGATGGGAGAGACTCGTGCCTACCCACTGGTAGGTGAGGCTGATTCCTACCCCTCTGGTGGGTGGGGCTTTGTCTCTGGGAGAGATTAGAGGTGGCTGTGTGCCTGAGGGGTCTTTAGGCAGCCTGTTTACTGATGAGTGGGGCTGTGATCCCATCTGTGTTATTGTTTGGCCTGAGGATTGTAGTACTGATGGGTGGGGCCATATTTTCCCCAAATGGCCACCTCCAGAGAAATGCAGGCTGTTAAATGTTCCCTAGAGCTTTGCCTCCAATGCTCTTCTGGCAAAAGAAGCCACAGTCATCCCTGTTTTCCCAGGAAATCCTCAAAGAACTGCAGTCAGATTCGACCTAGTTTCCTATGGAGACTTTACTTTGCCCTGGGACCCAGTGCACGAGAAAGTCTGTGTGTGCCTTTCAAGATTGGGGTCTCCATTTTCCCCAGTCCCATGGAGCTCCTGTGCACAAGCCCTATTGGACTTCAATGCCAGATGCTTCGGGACCTCTTTCTCCCAGTGCCAGATCTCCAGGCCTAGGAACCTGTATGTGAGTCTCTGTGATACATTACTTTCCAGTCTTTGGAGCTTCCCACCCGGAGGTATGGGGTTGCTCATATCATATATCATTCCTCCTACCTCTTGATGTGGCCTCCTCTTTGCCTTCTGGAGTAGGATATCTTTCCAAAAGTTTCCAGTCCATTTGGTTGAAGGTTGCTCAGCATTTGGTTGTGATTTTACCCTTTTTATGAGAGAAGTTGAGCTCCAGTTCTTCTATTCTGCCATCTTACTCCCATCCTTGATGTCACATCATTTATACATTGGAATTAACATAAAAATCATCATTTAAAATAACCTTATGTATTATCATTAGTTTTTTCAAAAAGACTAGCTGAGTCATGTTTATATGACTGCTATAAAAAGGAAGTAAAAAATCTATTCAGTGAATATGAAACCATCCCCCAAAAAATAAACATATATTTTAGTGTTCAGAGAGGTGATCAAATTTATTAACTTAGCATCAAAGATACTGTCTTTCTGAGCTTTCTGAACACAATATAAAAAATAAAACACACTTTGAATAATTAAAATTATAGAAGATACTTTTTACATTCAAAATATTACTCTCAAAATATGCAGAGACTTGAAAATGAGGAATTAGACAAATAAAACCTCAGTCCTTTGTTAGACACATGTTTTAAAAAGATGTACAAAAGGGATCTTAGAATACACTTAGAAATCTCAGTCGATTACAAAAGAGAAATGTATGCACAAGAAGGATCAGATAGATTGATTAGTATTATGATGGAAAAAAATTGGGGATAATTAATCTGTGAAGAATGTGTAAGTTAGAACTCCACCATTTTTTACAGTGTAATAGCAACTTGATAGAAAAACATATACCCACTAAAACAAATATATTACACATCTAGATCTTACAGTAATTTAGATATATTTTTCTCCAGTTTTGCCCAAGATATCAAGTGGTTCACATTACTTCAGTATTGCTTTATCTATTATTTGTTGAGTGCTTCTTATGTGCTGTATGCTTTTCTTATCTCATATCATTTTATGCTAATGAAAATATCACATTGCTATTTCTTATTAATATTAACTTTATACCACACTATTTTTAATTTTGAAAAGTATTTATATGTTTAAAAGAGTGATTTCACATTTCAAAAGTAATTGTAAGATAAAAATCAAATGTTACTGTAGGTGAAGTAATGGAAAGTTTTCATTTATTAAATTAATTTATATTCTTTTTAGATGATAGTTATCTAAACCTTTGATTTTGAAACTAATTCAAAAGGCAGATTCAAGATTTAGAAAAATTAAACAGCAGCTTTAATACTGTCTGGGCTTGATGATGAGACACAGTTAAGATTTCTAATAGTTTTCCAAAATCTAGACACTGGAAGAATCTAACCATGTAAAGGTGATATCTTTTTTCAGACCCAATATCTCATAATGTAAAATCTCACTAAGGTAGTCAGAGAAAATGTGGGCCCCAGATCTGCCACTGAAGGTGATAGGAGCCCTGGCTCACATGAGCTTGCTTCAGGAAGTATATCAAAGCATGAGATGCCAATCCTTTGTTCCAGACCATCTGAAAGTGATGCTCAAAGTAAATCAGCTGAAGGGCTGAGCTTTGCATGTCCATTGTGTACCTATGTAAGCGAATTGCTCAAAGTAATCAGCCCTATATAAAATCACTCTTGAATCTACCCAATGGCCTTCCTATTTCTACCTTAATTCACACTTCATATATTTATTCCTCTCCTAACTTATGCCAGACACTGTTCCAGGAGCTTGGATTTATTTGTGATTGAAAGAGAGAAACCACTCTGTATTTGTAAGATATGCAGGACGTGTACATGTTCTCCTCTTCTACTATTTTCTAGTTTATTTTGTTTACCCTAAGACTCAGAGCATGGTATTATCTTACTTTTCTAAATGTAAATATCATTTCTCTACTTACATGTGTATATGTTTCATAGACAAATTTTATATAAACTCCATTTATTCTATTATTTATATATTTATTTGTTTTTTTCCTTAACTGGTTATTATTACTATTCTCTAAATTTAGTGTTTTGTCAAAATTTCATATTTGAACACATTCATATCTTCAATATATTTAAATACTTATAATCAACTTCTAAATTACGTTCCCCCTCAAGAAAATATAAGAACTAATTCCAAACATGAGTACTATTACAAATAGTTATATATAAGATACATTTATATATATATATATTTTAGAAGATAAAATTTACTTATTAGGACTTATAGGACAGGAAGATAGTTAAATGCAATATAGAAGTGATTTTGCTTTTTTTTTAAATTCTGCAGCATTTTTTTACATTTTTATTTTTTATTAACATATAATTGATTTACAATGTTATGCCAATTTCTGCTGTGACTCAATTATACATATATATCCCAGGAGATTGGATATAGTTCCCTGTGCTATTAAGTAGGACCCTGTTGTTCATCCATTCTAAATGAAATAGTTTGCATCTACTAACTCCAAACTCCCAGTCCATCCTATTTCCTCCCTCTACCCTCTTGGCAAGCACAGATCTGTTCTTTATGTCCATGAGTCTGTTTCTCTTTTATGGACAGGTTGATTTGTGACATGTTTTAGATTCCACATATAAATGATATCATATGGACGTCTCTCATCCTGACTTACTTCATTAAGTATGAGAATCTCTAGTTTCATCTATGTTGCTGCAAATGGCACTATTTCTTTCATTTTGTGGCTAATATTTCATTGTATATATGTACCATATCCTCTTAATCCATTCATCTGTTGATGGACATTTAGGTTGTTTCCATGCCCTGGCTATTGTGAGTAGTCCTGCAGTGAACTTAGGGGTGCCTTTATCTATTGAATTATAGTTTTGGGAGTTCCCTTCATGGCTCAGTGGTTAACGAATCCGACTAGGAACCATGGGGTTGCGGGTTCAATCCCTGGCCTTGCTCAGTGGGTTAAGGATCTGGCATTGCTGTGAGCTGTAGTGTAGGTTGCAGACACGGCTCAGATCCCATGTTGCCGTGGCTGTGGCGAAGGCCAGCAGCTGCAACTCCTGTTAGATCCCTAGCCTGGGAACCTCCATATGCCACAGGTGCGGCTCTAGATAAAGGCAAAAAAGACAAAAAAAAATGAATTATAGTTTTGTCTGACTATATGCCTAGGAATGGGATTTTTGGATCATATGGTAATACAATTTTTAGTTTTCATGTTTTCACCCTTCTGCATTATTTGTTCACTATTTATTGCCTTTGACTAAAACTTTGTCTTGTTAAATACATTTATTTATTTTCTCTTGGCTTCTCCTTAGAGTTTCTGTTTCCTTTTTACAGCAATCTTCATTTCTGTCAATAGCCTTTATAAATTTCTTCAGTAATTTCATTACCTCCTTTTTGAACTCAGTGTCTGTTAGACTGCAAAAGTCTGTTTCATTGTTTGCTCCTTCAGGGATATTCTGTTCTTTTAACTGAGAGTTGGTCCTGTAGGTCTTCATTTTGCTTATACTTTTCTTACTCTGTGAATTTAGGGGAGAAAGAATTAGCTACTGTAGTACTGGAGGGCTATTTATACGTGGTGTATTCCTGGGTATCTTGTGTAGGTATACCAATTTTTTGGTGTGAGCATTGCTTTTTGTTTGGAGGCTTGCTGTCTTTTTCCTCAATATGTGCTGGCCATTATCCCCTTGATAGGGTGTGTGCAGGTGCAAAGTCTGGGCATGCTTCCAGGGAAGTAGGGGCAATAGGTGTCATCTAAAGGTGACACCTGGTCATGGGGCCTTTGGCAGTGGCAGTGACCTCCAGGGAGTTGGGGGCAGCGGCAGCAGCCAGTTGTACAACACCCAGGGAGGTTAGGGCCTTTAGTAGTGGCAGTGGCAGTAGTGATAGGGCACTTACTTCCCAGGGAAATTGGGATGATGGGTGGTGCCTAATTGCTGGTCAGGGGGCCCTGAGCATTAACAATGGGGAGTGTATGCATTCCTAGGGAGGCAGCTACAGTGGGCAGCACCTGGTCACTGGGTCCTCAACAGTGGAGTAGATCCCTAGGGCATTGGTGGTGGCAGGCCGTTGGCCAACCCACCTCTGAAATATGAGATGTCTGTGGTGGCCTGCCACTGTAGCCCATGCTAAAGGTTCCTTGACACCTAAGAGCCTTCATGTGCACACAGTAGAAGTTCCTGTGGTAATGGCAATCCCCCCTCCCACCCACATCTTGCACTCTCTAACAATGCTATCTTGCTTCTCTGGCAGGCTCTGGCCTGCTCCAGTGCTCCCTTGGCTGTGAGGCACCACTTGCTAGTCCCCGTAGGCTGTTTTCATACAGCCAACCCTAGTCCTATCCCAGGGACTGACTTCCCTCCGAGGCCAGAGCCCCAGACCCTGCCCAAGTATCTCAGACTGGGGGCACCAGGTGTGGTACACTCTGTGAAACTCTCTGCTTTGCCCTCCTCTGACTGGCTGATGCACTTTTCTCTGAGGCTTTGAGTCTCCCCCTCAGACCCTTGTCTGATTTCCTCACCAGTCAGAGGACCTCACATTGTGCAGATTCCTTTTTCTCTTTCACAGCTCCCTCCCAGGAGTGTTGGTTCAGTCCTGTTTCCCTTTTCTCTTTTCTCTCTGTTTTTCCCTTTGTCCTACTCAGTTCTATGGCGGTTATTTTGCCCTTTAGAAAGTCTGAGGTCTTCTACCAGTGTTCAATAGAAGTTTTGTGAGAATCATTCTATATGTAGATATTTTTCTTGATGTATTTTTGAGAGAAGGTGAATTACACATCCAAAACCTCCACCATCCATCTTGATACAAAAGTCTAAGGTATATTTTTATCTAAATGGTCTTTTGTGTGCTAAATAGGCCTATATAACATAGACATATGTACATATACATATATGCATGTGTGTATTTTTTAAAAGACATATTTGGGGGTTTCCACTGTGGCTCAGTGGTTAATGAACCTGACTAGGAACCATGAGGTTACACGTCGATCCCTAGCCTCACTCAGTGGGTTAAGGATCCAGCATTGTCATGAGCTGTGATGTAGGTCGCAGACACAGCTCGGATCCCACGTTGCTATGGCTGTGGTGTAGGCTGGTGGCCACAGCTGTGATTAGACCCCTAGCCTGGGACCCTCCATATACCGTGAGTGCGGCCCTAGAAAAGGCAAAGAGACAAAAAAAAAGACATATTTGTCAAACCTTTCTATATTCTGAATTCAAATTATGGCTAAAATCCTTGGCTTACTTTTCTGCATATTTAAGAGGATATGATAGTATATTCTTATGAAAATCAATTAAAACTTTTATTAATCTTGAAACCAATCATTAAAATTCCCAATACAAAATTTGATTATTATTTAATCTTATTTGTGACATGTATAAAAAAGATTTGGCCCAGTTAATATTCTGGTCAAAAGTGAACAGATATATAACCAATTAATACTTTCCTGTTTTTTAAAAATCTAATTTCAAGTATGCTTTGTCATTTTATCAAATAAAACTATTTAAACCTTCTAGTTGAAATGAATCATAGCTGATTCCGTATCTATGTATTCTACTTAGACATTTAGACTCTTAGAAAAAGACAAAAGGAAAATAAGACAAATGGTAAAATCAGAATGACAAAGGGAAAATAGAAACTATTTAAAGCTTGAATTAGAATTCCAACTAAACCAATGAGTGTTTGGAATCTTTATCATACTACAGATTATAAATGTGTAACTCACAAGCTTTTAGACTTGGATAAACATTTTTACAAAGCCAGTTCTTTACATTTCTATCAGTGTTGTGATAAAATTGGCCAAAATTCTCTCTGTTAAGCTATGTCAAAGTTCTCTATGACTATTGTACTTTAATCTTCACAACCCCTTTGATGTTTGATTTTTTTTTTTTTTTAGTGAGGGAGTAAATTTAAAGCTAGAGACTGTGATTTGAGTGTTAGCTGCAAAATCTATTCCTAAAAATTGAGCTTCCTGAATTCTAATGCATACCCTTTTTACTATGATATGCTTAAAATGTGGGGTTTATAAAACCCACTATGTTTACTATATGCAGCAAACATTTAGATTGTGCAAATAATAATAATAAACTAGAATAAATATTTATATAAAGAGCAGGGCAAATATACTTAGAAATAAAATAATAGTGTATATTGGTTTTGCTTTGGTATTTCGTGTTTCACTGGGTATGTTTTAGAATTATTCCAAAGAATAACAGTCAAATAAATATCAATTAAATATAAATGTTAATGAAGAAATTAGAAAATTATTATTTGCAAGATGTCACTCTTCTGTGCTCCCACAGCACACTTTATACAGCTATTAAAACACTAATTTAAATTTTGTGGCTATTGTCCCTCTCTAAATAATGAGCCTCTACAGAGACAAGTACTGTCTTTTGTTCATTTCTGTGTCACAAGCTTCTTATACAGTGACATTATACATAAGCACTCAGTAAATATTATTGAATAAATGGAGGACATTGCTTTCAAAAACATATATGTGTAACTCTTTCATAAACATATGTGTGATCTGCAACATAAGTTCTTAAAGTACAGCAAAAATAACTTTTCAACCTAAGCTTATGTTGCTTAGATAAATGATGTAGGACTTTTCTAAGACTCTTTTACATTCTGGAAATAAATGATTGTGTTCCTAATGAGTTTAGACTTGAATCTTTTAAAGTTGGTTATTGAAATCCCAAATACCAATTGCATTTTTAAAACAGGTAAATGAATTCCTAGAAATCTCAGCAAGATACTCGAGAATCCTTCTTAAGTGCATGGCAAACTTCATAGAAAAAAGGCAGTTCCATTGTTTTCCTTGTGAATACCCAAGTGAGGGGCTCAATAGATGGATGATCAAAGGAGTTGGCAAGGCTACTGTTGTTATGGCTAACCTAACTAGGATTGATTTATAATCTAGAATGTATTTATAGTAACTGATTGTTTCAACAAGTGTTTGCTACATGCTGTTTCCTGAGCTGGAACCCAGGAGATCAAATTTAGTAACTTGCAGTTTATGTCCTGAATGAACTGTCAAATTGGAACAAGGGTAATAGTTCCATCATTATTTGTATCATTAAAATACATCATTACATTATGGGAAGAATGCCATTTGGGTTTTCGTATTTCAAAGTGGTCGATACACTTTTGAAAATCAATAATTTATTCCATACATTTATTCCTTCTCCAGTGACAGCTACTTAGGAGGTTATTTTTGATCATTTTTTAAAAAGTGTTTTCTATAATCCATCATACAAAGTAGCACCCAGGAAGAGTCATAGATTTTTCGTATTTATCTGGAATGAAATTTTAAATCCATTTGTAGTTTCTCAGGGGGGCATTTTATTAGTAATGTATGTCCTCATTTCCCTCTAAAAACTCAAGGGCTCAAAACAGCTGTGCTATTTTGGGAAGTGATCTTGAGGAACAGTAGTGAGTGGGTGGGAAGACTGAAACAGGAGAGAAGAAAAAGCCTATCCAAGGGTAAGTTTTCAAGTTGACTGCTATGGTAGGAAAACTAGCCTCATTCCCTTTAGGGAGACTCTGAGGATCTTACAAATAATCATTCAAATGATCTCAGAATTACCCCTCCCAAGGACTAAAGAGATATCTTCAGATATCCACCCATTTGTCAGCAGTTGCACCATGAGGCAAAATCCCAGAACAAAAAGCTAGAGATACGTGATTCAGCTACACAAACTGCAATGAGGTTATATTTGCACACAGCTAGTTTTCATAGCCATTCCTGGAGTAAAAAGATAAGTCGGAGTTCCCTTCGTGGCTCAGTGGTTAACGAATCCGACTAAGAACTGTGAGGTTGCGGTTTCGATCCCTGGCCTTGCTCGGTGGGTTAAGGATCCGGCATTGCCGTGAGCCCTGGTGAAGGCTGCAGACGCGGCTTGGATCCCGTGTTGCTGTGGCTGTGGCGAAGGCCAGCAGCTGCAGCTCCTGTTAGACCCCTACCCTGGGAACCTCCATATGCCGCAGGTGCAGCTCTAGATAAAGGCAAAAAGACAAAAAGAAAAAAGAAAAAAAAAGATAAGTTGAGAGGACATGACTTAGGGCATGGCAGTACCTGATATGGTCACTGAAGTTTTCACTTTGTATCTGAGACTACTCTGCAAACATAGGTGGTCCTGCTTATATACGTATAAGCAGAATGATGACTTCTGGTGATGGACATATTCATTTCCAGAAAATAAAACTGCTGGTTCTCTTTCTAATAACAGAATGCCCAATTACTGGCTTAATAAACATTGCAGTTTATCATTTCTCCAGCTGTGTATAGGCATTCCGGTTCCTAAACGTCTTGCAAATAAAAAAGCAGGAAACGATAAGTATATATTTTTGTTATTCAGTAGCTTTATTCATACATACTCATGTGCAGATACACAACATTGAAGTAATGGAAATGGAAATTATGCAATTCTGTCTTGCATACTTTTTTTGACTGTGCCAACCTTACACAGACAGGGCTACTTGTGTAAGCCCAGCAATACTCAGGAGTTGTGAAAGGACTGGAGTGTCCAGGGAGGATGGCAATGACACTATAGAATCACTTTGCTCAAGAGACCTTTGGCACACAATTTTGCTTGAGTTGATATAATTTCAATTGTACCATTACAGTAAGAAGCATTCCATATAATTTATATGAAAAACTTATCTCCAGCCCATATATGATAGGATGTGATGGACAAATATTCCCTCTTCAAAATGTCATCTTGGTAGTGTCTGTGAAATGACAGATTTATTAATAAGCATTTTGGGGGATTTGAGAACAACTTACCACATTGGTCATAAATTCTAGTGCTGTTAAACCTACGTCAATTTTGGCAGGCACCCATAACTCAAATTGAGAATTTTACCCATAATTAGCGTTGCTCAATATGTCTATTAACCTGGACATATACACCAAAGTTACACAAGCATTACCTGTACCTAGGCACTAAACTATAAATTATCTGATAAATGAGTAATATTGAGAATTATGATTATTTTTAAGTCTAAAATTATATTCGTGCCTGGAAAGTTAAGGTAGAACTCTTTCTTATGTTCCTTTAACAGATTGCTTTCTACTTTCACTAGCTATACGAAAGATTGGGGAAATTTTTACATTAAATCTATTACTTTTGCAGTAATTGAGTAGTGTTCTTCATACTCTCTGAAAACTACTATCCTTTCCTTCTGGTATCCAATGACCACTAGAGGGCTACCATTAGACACACTCAGTTGCTTGCTGAAGACCCTTACCTTACCAAAAATGCTACAATAATTTAAAGATACATTATGATGAAAGATGGAAAACAATATGAACATTGACCTTCTATTTGATTTCTCATAGTCACCATAATTTTTTCTCTGAGAGTGTACTATATAAACAAGAATGTCGCTTGTAAACTACCAATGTCACATTTTTCTCTCTGGTATATCCACTGACCACCTCCTAGACTGAAATTTCTAGGGTGCTATCATAGGTTGTGAATTGCTGGTGTATATATGTGGATTCTAAATAAGCAAATTATTAATCTACTAAAAACTCCAGAGTCCCTACATACGGTATATGATATATGTCATAGGGGAACAAGAAGAAGAAATTACATAGGTTTTGTTTTGAAGTAGCCATCAATTTGAAGAAATATTGTGAAAGGGGGAAAGGTGTTACCTATTATAACTGCAATGAGGGTTATAAGAAAAGCAAAAGAACAGTGAGTGCAAGAATTACATGAAGAAGTTAGATATTAACCCAGGACATAGAGAATTAATAAAGTTCCAATTAAAGTAAGAAAACACCTGAAGTCTTAAAAATGCAAATAGCTTGTGGAGGGGAGAATGTATATACTGAGAAAAAGAGGTGCATTGCTGAGTAAATCTTTCCAAATAAGGCAGTTCCAATATAGTATAGAATAAAAGTGAATATACTTATAAGCCAGTGAACAAAATTAACATGTCTTGATACAGGAAGTGATAGGTTAAACTTATTTAGAAAACAATATTTCTCTAATGGTTTCAGATAAATTGGCCTAAGAAAATTCTACCAGGGAGCTTGTAGAATGACTATAGGATAGAGTTATGAAAATGAGAACTAGGATAGTAAAGAAAGAGCAGACAAATAAGGTACAATTACAGAAATGCTGAAAGGAAAAATATTATTTCAATTTTCTCTAACAATATTACATGAAAAGAATAAAAAGAAGGAAAGTAAAATGATGCCAAGACCTCTAAATGAAGAAGGAAGAGTGCACCAATGAATTAAGTAGAATAACCGAAGAATAAAACCAACTGGGGCAGTAAATACATTAATTTCACTTTGGAATATGATCATCTTGGGCTGAGAGCAAGATATGTAATTAGAAATGTCTTCAAGGCTGTTGATACAAACAGAATAAAAAGAATAAGTACCACAGAAAAAGAGCAGATGTAAATTTGGGTATGTTAGCACAATTGGGATAGTAATTGAGTGTTCCATAGGATTTTAGTATAAAGCAAAAATTTGCTAGGAATACCATCTTGAGAAACAGTCACAGAAAAATACAGTAGAACGGTCAGAAACATATGGGTAAAATAGAAGGATTTGTTTAAAAAGTAAAAATGTTTGAAAAGACAACCAGCCTTAATGAAACACTTCCTTTCATATTATGCTTGAAAAGTATTTAAAAGTCAAAGCTATTTGACACGTGAGCCTTTATCATAAGAGCATTTGAAGGAAAGGTTAAAGTAGACTGGCTATTGATTTTAAACAACTGGCAAACCCCAAAGCAGAAGTTCCAATCAAATCTTTAACAAGTTTACCCTTAGATAATGAAAAAAAAAATGCTAAACCAAGTTAGCCTCACTGCCACTCCCCGCCACCACCTTAAATTAGATACCAATTTTTTGCATCAAGCAGTGAATAGGATTTGGTAGTTGCTTGAAACTGCTTTCTAGGGTATGTGGGGTATTTATTGAATCTAATTCGAATTAAATTGTATAGTGTATATTTTATGAACACCACCTCCACAAATAAAGAAATGAATAAAAAAACAATATGGAATTGTTTGTGAGTAGGAATATCTAGACTATAAGGAACTGAGCAAGTCTCCTTAAAGCCATGGCAAACAACCAGATAGAGTTTTAAAGACTAGCAAAGAAGACTGTGTTCTTTACAGCCACATTTACTGGATTTGGCTCAACAGTGTTTTAATCTCAGGCAAACAGCTTGCTGCATCTTTGCTTAATACCTTCTGGATGGAAACTAATTTTACTGTTGATTAGGCAGGAACATATTTGAGTTTGTACTGCTATTTAAAGGGACAGAGTCCAACTATTATTTTTTTATGCTTTACCAATCATTTAATACTCAGGTATATAATCATATTTGAAGAGATATATAATTATATATTATAAAAAGATACACACACACACACACACACACATATAATGGTCATTTCAAAGAAAACCCAGTCATAGATCCTCATGAATATCTATTTATTTTGATGGGAATAAAGGAAGGAAATAAGATCCCTAAAATTTTATTTTTGAAATAACACAGCATTAAAGTTTAATCCACCTTACCTCCACACACATTTGTTGTCTTTCTGTAGCTGTCAAACATACAACTCTTCTCAAGTAAACAGACTTAGTGATTCTCTTCTTTCCTATGCTTTGTTTTCATTTTCCCCTTCTATCCCAAATTGCTCTGATAAGTATTTCCCAATTTAGTGCCAAGTGTTCACTCCACAATGTACTAGTTATCTATACAATACACTTTCTCAATTTAAGTTATTTTTTGTGTAGTTTATTAAAGGCAAAATTCTTGGAGTTCCCATCATGGCTCAGTGGTTAACGAATCCAACTAAGAAATATGAGGTTGCAGGTTCGATCCCTGGCCTTGCTCAATGGGTTAAGGATCCAGCGTTGCCGTGAGCTGTGGTGTAGGTTGCAGATGCAGCTCCTATCCTGCGTTGCTGTGGCTGTGGCAAAGGCCGGGAGCTATAGCTCCTGTTAGGCCCCTAGCATGGGAACATCCATATGCTGTGGGTGCAGCTCTAGATAAGGCAAAAAGAGAAAAAAAAGGCAAAATTCTGAATAATTATAAATGAATCAACAAAGAAGGAAATAGCACACCATGTAAGGTCTCCAGTTATATCACCATTTCATTTTTATATTATCACATCTCTGTGATTGAAAGAAAAAAGAAAGAAGAGAGAGAAGGAACTCTACAAGCTGAGAAATTTGTATTTGTCAAATCATTTTTTATGATCTCTAATTTTTCTATTAAACTATAATCTCAAAAATAGGATAAATTATTTTACTATAAAAACTGTCTTTAAATGTTTTCTATAATTCAACATGCAAGCCAAACTTCTAGTTATGTACTTTGTTATCCATACATTTTTAATTTTATTTAAATTTGAAAATTATAACATTTAAAAAAGAGATACCACCTAGTTTTTATAATCAAAGTTCAATAAATGTTAGCTAAAAAACTGAATAAATAAATGAAGCTTTGGGAATTTTACTTTGATAATTACTAGTTTATTCTTTATTCAAATAAGGTTTTTTAGTAGAACTACTTTATAAATATCTAAACTGAAGTCACCAGTGCTATATCTTCAAGAGTAAACTATTAAATTACTCAGCTATTTAAATCAATTCATTAAGTAAAATGCAACTGTATCTCCATTCTATTTATTTTGATGCAAATGTTTCAGAGGTCCTCTCAGGAAGGGAAAATTTAATGCCTTTGTAAACCTAATCCTTACCACATAGTAAGGTAGTGATGGTATGCTAGTGAAGATGATAATGACTTGTATAGTGTATTGTTTCTTCTACTAACTTTAGGTCTTGTCTGTTCTTCCTTCTCTAGGTGCTTTAGATGTAAAGTTAGGTTGCTTATGTGAGCTTTATCTTGTTTTTTTGAGGTAGGCTTGTATTGCTATAAACTTCCCTCTTGGAACTGCTTTTGCTGCATCCCAGAGGTTTTGGACTGTTATATCTTTGTCGTCATTAGCTTCTAGGTATTTTTAAATTTCCTCTTTGATTTCTTCAGTGAGACATTGGTTGTTTAGTAGCATGCTGTTTAGTCTCCATGTATTTGTGTTTTTTGCCATTTTTTCTGGTTGTTGATTTCCAGTTGTGTAGTGTTGTGGCCAGAAAAGATGCTTGATATGATTTCAGTTTTCTTAAAGTTACCAAGGCTTGATTTGTAGCCAAAGATGTTCTCAATATTAATGTTCTGTGTGCACTTGAGAAGAATGTGTATTCTGTTGCTTTTGGATGGACTGTCCAATAAATATCTATTAAGTCCATGTGATCTAATGCTTCATTCAGGGCTTGTGCTTCCTTATTGATTTTCTGTCTGGATGATGTATCCATTGCTGTAAGTCGGGTGTTAATGTCCCACATTATTATTGTGTTCTTGTCAATCTCTCCTTTTAAGGTTATTAGCAGTTGCCTTATATATTGTGGTGATCCTATGTTGGGTGCATAAATATTTAAAATTGTTATATCTTCTTCTTGGATAGAGCCTTTGATCATTATGTAGTGCCCTTCCTTGTCTCTTAAAATGTTCTTCATTTTAAAGTCTATTTTGTCTCGCATGAGTATTGCTACTCTGACTTTCTTTTGATTCCCGTTTTCATGGAATATTTTCTTCCATCCTCTCACTTTCAATTTGTATGTGTCTCTAGAAGTGAAGTGGGTCTCTTGAAGACAGCATATATATGGACCTTGTTTCCGTATCCATTTGGCTAGTCTATGTCTTTTGGTTGGGGCATTCAGTCCATTAATATTTAAGGTAATTATCGATATGTATGTTCTTATTGCCATTGTATTAACTGTTTGGGGTTTTTGTTGCTCTTTTTTTCTTTCCTTATTCTCTTGTTGTCTCCTCTCACAAGATGAATATCTTTAATGTTGTATTTGAGTTGATTTTTCTTATTTGTTGTATACTTTTGGTTTGCAGTTGCCCTGAAGTTTTGATATAGGAGTCTATAATAAATGAGATTGTTTTAAATTGTTGGTTTCTTAATTGCAAGTGCATCTCCAGTGTCCTGCATTTGTGCTCTCTTCTCACGATTTCTGATTCTGGTAGCATAATTGTGCGTGGATGATTTAGTATCTTTACTGTACCTATGCCTTTACTGCTGAGCCTTGTCACGCATGGTGTTTTTGTTTCTGGTTGTGGCCTTTTCTTTTCTGCCTAGAGAAGTTCCTTTAGGATTTGTTGTAAAGCTGGTTTAGTGTTATAGAAATCTCTTAGCTTTTGCTTATCTGTAAAGTTTTTGATCTCTCCTTCAAATCTGAATGTGAGCCTTGCTGGGTAAAGTAATCTTGGTTGGAAGATTTTTCCTTTCATCACATTAAGTATATCATGCCACTCCCTTCTGGCCTGCAGAGTTTCAGCTGAAAAATATGCTGATATCCTTATTGGGGTTCCCTTGTATGTTGTTTATTTTCCCTAGTTGCTTTCAATATTTTCTCTTTGTCTTTAATTTTGGTCATTTTGATTAATATGTGTCTTGGGGTGTTCCTCCTTGGGTTTATTTTATATGGTGCTTGTTGTGCTTCCTGGATTTGAGTGAGTTCTTCCTTTCCCTTATTAGGGAAATTTTTGGCTAGTATCTCTTAGAATATTTTTTCTGTCCCCTTCTCTCACTCTTCTCCCTCTTGCACCCCTATAATATGGATGTTGTTACATTTAACATTATCCCAGAGTTCTCTAAGACTCTCCTCACTTTGCTTCAGTCTTGTATCTCTTTTTTCTTCTGCATTAGTGGTTTCCACTAATCTGTCCTCCTCACTGAATCATTTTTCTGCCTTTTGTATTCTACTGTTGGCTGCTTCTAATGAATTTCTTATTTCAGTTATTTTATTTTGCATCTCTTCTTGTTTAATTTTTACATCTCATATTTCTTTGCTCAGTGTTTTCTGTAAATTATCAGTCTTTGCCTCCAGTTTATTTCCCATGTCTTACATCATCTTCAGCATAACAGACTAAAGTCTCTTTCTGGGAGGCTGATAATTTCCTCATCACTGAGTAGTTTTTCTGTTTTTTTTTTCTTTCTCCCTTATCTGAGTTATAGTTTTCTGTCTTTTCATTTTTATAGGATTTTGGTGTGGTGACCTTTTTGTAGACAATAGTGTTGTAGCTTCTGTTACTTCTGGTGTTTGCCTCCCCTGTGGCTAAAGTTGGTATGGGGGTGGGGCCTTGCTTTACGCTTCCCGATCGGGGGCACTGGTGCCTGCCCACTGGTAGGTGGGGTTGATTCCCATCCCTCTGATGGGTGGGGCTTTGTCTCTGGATGAGATTAGAGGCTGGCTGTGTGCCTGAGGCATCTTTAGGCAGCCTGTTTACTGATTAGTGGGGCTCAGATCCCACCTGCATTATTGTTTGGCCTGGGGCTTCTCAGTGCTGATGGCCCCACAATGGCCACCTCCAGAGAAATGCAGACTGATGAACGTCCCAAGTACTTCACCTCCAATGCCCTTTTCCCACAGCAAGCCACAGCCACTCCTGTTTTCCCAATAGATCCTCCAAGAATTGCAGTCAGGTTCTACCCAGATTCCTATGGAGACTTTGCTTTGCCCTGGTACCCAGTGCACGTGAAAATCTGTGTGCGCCTTTCAAGAATGGGTCTCCCCTTTCCCCCAGTCCTGTGGAGCTCTTGCATACAAGCCCCACTGGCCTTCAGTGCCAGATGCTCTGGGGGCTCTTTCTCCCTGTGCCAGATCCCCAGGTGTGGGGATTTGAAATTGGGCTCTGAACTCAGTCCTGTACCTGAGTCTCTGTGATACAGTTACTTTCCAGTGTGTGGGGCTTCCCATCCAGGAGGTATGGGCTTGCTTCTATCATGTAATCGCCCCTCCTACCTCTTGATGTGTTCTTCCCTTTGTCTTCTGGATTAGAATATCTTTTTTTGGAAGTTTACAGTCCATTTGTTTGGAGATTACTCTCCATTTGATTGTAGTTTTGTTGTTTTTTGGGAGAGAAGTTGAGCTCCAGTCCTTCTATTCCACCATCTTAATCCAGTTCCCAAATAAGTTTTAAAATGCCCTCACTGTTTAAAGGACAAGAAATACATAATCAATATTGCAGTCAATCCCTGTTGCACAAACAGGAATTTTCTCACATGATTATTTTATTCACAGAATTATCTCTCTTTTGATATTAACAACTGAAAAGTCCAAGGTACATGTGTTTTGTTAGCAACTCATAGAAATGCCAAGGAGCCATTTCTTTTGGAGTGAGCCTAAGACAGAGTGACTCTGATTGTGTAGTTACTGTTCATTTCAGAGTACAAAGTACCATATCTTCCTAACTGCTGGATATGATTTGTATGCTCACCTTTAACAGCAACAGGGCAAGATGTCAGTTTTGTTTCTGCAAGAGCACTGGGTATTGTTGAATTAATTAAATGAATAACCAGTGATCATACTGAAGAAGTATGTTGACACAAGATTGTGAAATATATTCTCAATGCCAGATTCCCACCCTCTTGAATGTGTTACAATTTTCTATTATTAGAATCAGAATCCACAGATATTTTGCCTTCATTAAATTGTCCTCAAGTACAGGACACTTATAGTAGCAGGTTACAATGTATTAGTTTCTCACTTTAACGAGGCAACATTTTGGTTTCTGAAGACAGAATATGCACAAAATGAATATGGCTCCACCAAACAGTGAACTGAATCCCGTGGTATGGGTTTATGCTAAAAAGAATAACCCAACAGGTAACATGTTGCTTTCAGGGTCCACTAGGGGATATAGACAAAGTGCAAGGATGGAGTCTTACTTAACATTACACTGTGCTTTTCTGGTTGAGAATATATTTTCTGTAAAACAAACATCTAATTTCATGTTGCCTTTTGAAACTATGTGGTCCTTTTTTTTTTTTTTTTGTCTCCCTACTCAAATTGTACCTTTGGATAAAGGTTGAGAGCCTAATAAATGAGAGGAAATGCATTCTATTTATTGTTAAAAAATGTTTTAAAACAGGTATTGTTTGCAAACAGGCATTTTTTTCTCAAGTTTTTCCCTAATGCAACATTTTTAATTCTCTCCACCTGTAAGTCTTAGGCCTCCTATTCTTGTAGATTAGCTCCTGATCTTCAGTAATCAACTCCAAGTGCTGGGTTAGAACAGGCCTTCACCTCACTGATCAGGGACTTTCTCCATTCATGGTGAGTCCCTGTTTTCTCCTGCCTTACTTCTCTATTGCTGACAGTTCTTCAGGTTTCTCTTTTCCTGAATACTTGACAAAGTTTCTTGCCCTACTTGCAGGATTTTCAAGCACGTGTTTCTTCTGCACTGGCATGATCTGTAATCCTCTGCCTGACCAGGACTTTCCTTTGCATAGTTTGTCACCAGCTTGTCAACCTAAGACTGAGCTGCCTTCTTCCTTGACCCCTGTATTTAACACATTACTTTTTTTTTCTTTTCTAGATCACGCTTCTGACTATTCACAAATTTTGTGAATGCCACACACCCAGGCTCTATTGCAAACTCTTTGACCTAAATATGTGAAAAAAATGACTACCACCACACTGCCATGTAGGAATTAACATAAACGTGTATACTGCATATGGTTTAAGAGAAAGAAAGTGAATGAACTACTTGGGATAAGATATAGAAATTATTATCATTCTATGACATACCTAATTATTTTGCTTCTTGTGTTATTTCATTTTTCATGTTTCTTATTAGGCTTGCTACCCAAAGCTGCATGTTTTCCCTTCTTTGCAGTCCTAGAATCCCAAAGGGCTGTAGTGTCACATTTGCTGCCTCTGTGGGAAAGCATTAATTAGGTAATTCCCAACTCCCTTTTGTTAGAAATGAATCTGTTATTCTGTCTTGAGCTTCCCTGCCTCAGAAGAAATAACTTCAAACCTCTCTTTACCATGTGCACAATGGCCCCCTTAACTGATCTCTACAGGACTGATTCCAAAGGAATTACAGACACTAGGGGGGAAAATAGTGCCAGTGCAGCAAGGAGAATAATTCTTCTCATAACCAGCAAAAATCCTTCCAGGTATGTGCTCTTGTCTTGAGTTTACTACTCTTTTGCAGGGAAAATGGTGTAAATTCCCCTTTCACTAATTTCACAATTACTTATAGTCTATAAAGAGACTAAATATCTGTTTGCATCCTCATGCTTCAGCACAGTTTTTAATTCAGAAAAACAGGACCCTTTTTTGAAGGACTTTTTTTTTTACCTAGTGTTTTTTGTCAGACTCTTCAGGTAATTCACGTTTTACTTCCAGTTTCATTAACTGACATAATCAAGGGTCCTAAATATATCAGACAATATCCACACCATATACATTTAACTGAAAAGATAATTTCATTAGTGTTTAATATGTAGTCCTTATTGAAGAGTAGTTTAAAAAAATCTTTTAAACAAAACAAAACTAATGGGCCATGATCTCTAGCAAGAAACCTGAAATGACTCACTGCTCAATCAACACTGAGTTTCCTACCTGTGGAGGCAGATCAGTTCACCACAGTCTCCCACTATGGCTAAGAATGGAGCTCTGGTACCAGAATCTCTGGATATAAATTTTAGCCCTGCCTCCTACTCTGTGGTCCTTAGTAAATAACTTAACTTCTCTGAGTCTCAAGTTTCCTTCTTTTCACAACAAGCTCCTAGAGCACCTTGTGGAACAGATTGTGAAAAGCACTTAGAAGGATGCCTAGCATACAGACAGTTTTTTTGTTTTCCTTAATGGATTTTATTTCAATTACAGGTGTACATAAATCATAACAAGTCAATTTTACAGATTTTGTATCCCAAACACACAATGCATCCACCACCCCCCAGATTGTCTCATTTGAAAAACCAAGGTTTTCCAAAATCTGTGAGTCATTGGCTATTCTGCAAAGAGGTTCATTGTGTCTTTTTAGTTTCCACATGTAAGTGGTAGCATTGGGTGTTGCTGTCTAATTGTCTGACTGGTTTCACTTCGCATGATAATTTCTAAGTTCATCCATGTTGCTATAAATGTCGGTAATTCATTCCCTTTAATGGCTGAGTAATGTTCCATTGTGTGTATGTACCAAATCTTCCCTATTCACTCTTCTGTTGATGGGCATTTAGGTTGTTTCCATGACCTGGCTATTGCAAATGAAAAGACAACCCACAGAATGGGAGAAAATATTTGCAAATCATTCAACTGACAAGGGATTAATCTCCAAAATTTACAAACAGCTCCTACAGCTCAATACCGAAGAAACAAACAACCCCATCCAAAAATGGGCAGAGGATCTAGGCAGACAATTCTCCAAAGAAGACATGCAGATGGCAAATAAACACATGAAAAGATGTTCAACATCGCTCCTCATTAGAGAAATGCAAATCAAAGCCACTATGAGGTATCACCTTCCACTGGCCAGAGTGGCCATCATCAAAAAGTCTACAAACAGTAAGTGCTGGAGAGGGTGTGGAGAAAAAGGAACCCTATTACACTGTTGGTGGGAATGCAAATTGGTGCAGCCACTGTGGAAAACAGTATGGAGATTCCTCAGAAAATTCAAAATAGAATTACCATTTGATCCAGCAATTCCACTCCTGGGCATCTATCCAGAGGAAACCATGACTCAAAAAGACACATGCACTCCAGTGTTCATTGCAGCACTCTATGCAATAGCCAGGTCATGGAAAAAACCTAAATGCCCATACAGAACGTTTTTGATGAGTGTTAATAGTAAGTCCTTTTTGACTGAAGTATTAGTGGAAGTCAGGTATGGATAGTTTTCCTAATAAACCCAGCAATTCATTTTTTTTTTTTTTTGCCTTTTGTCATTTTATGGCCGCACCCGCGGCATGTGGATGTTCCCAGGCTAGGGGTCTAATCGGAGCTGTGGCCACTGGCCTGCCCCGCAGCCACAGCAACGCAGGATCCAAGCCACGTCTGCGACCTACACCACAGCTCAAGGCAACGCCGGATCGTTAACCCACTGAGCAAGGGCAGGGATCAAACCCGCAAACTCATGGTTCCTAGTCGGATTCGTTAACCACTGCGCCATGACGGGAACTCCGAAACCCAGCAATTCTTGATCTCCTTTTTCTTTCGTAACTGAATATTCACTCAGTTAATCCTTAGGAGCAGATGACTCCAAAGTCTTTGTTTTGTGTTATGGCTTTAAATGTGTCCCTCCAAATTTTGTATCTTGAAGTCCTATCCTCTAGTACCACAGAATAGGACTGCATTTGGAAATACGGTTTTTATAGAGGTAATCAAATTAAAATGAAGTCATTAGAGTAGGCCTTAATCCAAAATGACTGCTGTCCTTGTGAAAAGAAGAAATTTGGAGACGGACACACACACGGAGCACTGTGTGTGAACATCATGGCAGAGACCTGAGTGACGCATCTGGAAACCAAGGAACACCAAAGATTGCTGGCAAACTCTCAGAAATTAGGAGAGGAAAGACACTTCCTCACAGTTTTTGGAAAAAATCATCACTGCCGAAACAATAATCTTGGACTTTTGTCCTCCAGACCTGTAAAACAATTTCTGTTTAAATCATATAGTTCATGGTACTTTGTTAAGGCAGCCACAGCAAGCCAGTACAACTTGTTAGCACATTTCTGTCCATGTTCATTTTCTAAACTCTGCTCTAGCTACCCTGAGCCAGTGGCTGCCCAGTCATACATTTTTATTTTGGGAGGAAGGGTAAAACCTGGGACTGAAAAATGGAGTTCAATCAGAAGGGTAGTATGCAAGTTTTCCTCCAAATAACACAATGTTATAAATAGGGACCACAGCTAGGTCCAGTTGAATGTATAGGTTGAGTATGAGATAATAATGTTAAAAGTTAACTCTATAACAGATGGTTTCCATGGCCCTTAGTGATGCCTCAGTTTATATTCATTAAAATAATTTGGCTTAATTTGGAAAGATATTAGATTCTAATGATACATGAAGGTACAATAATCTCCAGATGGAATACTTTACATGTAGCAATTTTATAATTAACCTGAAAACAGGGCTTGGAGCAGGAGAAGAATGATAAAGTTTGTTTTCTGGAGGGAAGAAATAAAAGGATCACTTAGATAAGAAAAGGGAAAGAGAAAGGAAATTGTATTAAGGACAGAATTAAGCATTCTACTGTCAATTGACATGTCAAGAAGTTTTTAGACATAGATGAACCTACTACGCAAAAACAAACAAAACTTGGAATAATGTAACCAGCAATGTTACAATAGGTTTTCTGAGGTGACTAATGATAAGTTGGCTTTATTTTCATTTTGTTTTTGTTTATCTTTGTGTTTTTGCATTTAATGACTTTGATTCTCTACAGTCAACACACATCTTCCCCCTTTGGGCTCTGAAAACCATAATTGCTAATTGGGTACAAAGGGAAAGAATCATTTTAAACTAATCGAGTCATAAACCACATACAGGCTTTTAAACCAAGGGAGCAACAGTTTAAAATTGTACACCAAGGAGATGACTAAATCACAGGTACCTTAAAGTTGTGCAAATGGTTTTTAAGAAATATTCAGATTTAGTACAGTTATTATCACACAAGGCATCCATTTGCTGCTCTTATACTGATCCACCCACTGATGTGTGCTAATGCTAGAGAAAGGACAGTGAGCATTAACAAATTTATCCTAAGGGCCCGTTTGTCTCAATTAAAAGCATTATTTTCCCAAAGTGTTCTTTTATTTCAAGACTGTACTTGGGCTTTAGAGGTATTCTTATTTGCATGGTAACCATTAAAGGTATATAAATTCCAGGCCTCCAGAGCCCTGAAAGTGGATAAACTTTATAATTTTAGTCACCAAAACTTCTTAGAAGTTTTAAAAAGTGTTCTAAATAATTGCTTTTTTTCTTCAGCAGTGTCCCTCAACCCATTAGATCACCTGAAGAGGTTTTAAGAATTTCAGTGCCAGGGCTTGCCACAGACCAATTACAGAAGAATTGTCAGAGTTATGTCTGCATCCATGAGCCAACCCATTAGAGTTTGAGAAGTACTCACATTGCCCAGCAATGCTCCCATGGGCAGGCACCACTGGGGTTACCTAAGAACTACAGACTTGTGGATTTCACTCCAGACCCTCTAAACTGGAAGCTGCTCTTTGACTTGTTCCCCAGATAGTCTGTATGCACATTAAAGTTAGAGAGATCCAATCTAGATCAGAGGGCCTTATGCTAACTTTATCCAAGATCTTCCCTACTCAGAATGCCCCAGAATAGAAGTAATTTTAAGGGACTATTGTTTCCAGCTTGTATTGCTCAGTCCTTTAGACTACTTTCTAGAAATATAGATATTTAAAGCATATTTTCAGATATCATAAAAGGTCTAATACCCTCTAGAATGAAAATACATAACATTGTAAGTGATTGACCTAAACTATTAAAAGAGTCGACATTGACTATTCAGGGACAGTTGGCAGAGAATTGCACTTACTTGGATCCCATTAGCTATTTCTAAAACACTAAAACTCTGTATTTTAAATACGAATTTTCTTCTCATATTCCACATCCAATATATTCCTTGTATTTTACTTACCTGTCTGAGGCATATTCTCATCAATATGCATGAAAATATATGAGTTATAGAGACATTATCCACAAGAAAAAAACAAGGTGATTAAATTGCTGATCAGAAACAGTTGGGATGCACTGTGGGTTTGGGACACAAAATCTATCGTATTGACTTATGATCTTTGTACACCTATAACTGAAATAAAATTCATTGTTAATATGAAAAAAAAATAAAATAAAAGCGATTTAAAAAAAAAAGAAACAGTTGGCAATATGAAAGATTGATTACATAAAGGTATATTTTTATGGTGGACCCATTTACTTTGAGGTAGGAGTTAAAATGTTGTTGGAGGAATGAAAATGCCTCAGGATTTGAATTATATTGGTAAGAAAACTGTTCTGTAATGAGCTTCTGTAAATAATGTGTTAACTCAAAAAGCAGTAGAATGGATAAAAGCAATTCATTTCTCATAAAGAACATCAAAGGTGTAATTATCATAAGTTCTATGACAACTCCCATATTCAGATAACAGAATGCATTCAGAGGTCCAGTTAGCATAATTACTAATTTCTAGAAAATGAACTAATCCTTTTGACAAGTAAATAAAATGATAACTTGATTACTTCTTCAAAACACTTAATTTCCCTGTAATTAAGTGGTTATAGAAAATTTAATGAGTTAAAAAAGTTGATCTCTACTTGTAACAATACATTAAATTCTAATGATGCAAAAGTAAAAATGCTAAAATCTGTTATTACAAGATTAAAAAAATACTGGCCACAGTTCTTTCCCCCTATAAAACTCTTATGTGTGCCCTTTTCCATCTTGCAAACTCATTCTCCACTAATTTTAGTTTACTATGGTTACTTATATAACCAGAGTTGGTTCTAATATAAAAAGCTTCATTTTTCCCCTCTGTTCATATCCCAAACCACCTTCATTTTGTATTTCTCCTTCTTTATCCCAAATTTTCTAACATATTTTATATATTTTTCTAACATTATATATATTGTTAAAATATACATAAATAAAAATTTACACATATGTTAAATAAATATATTAAAAATAAGTATTTTTCCAGGCTCGGAGTGGAATCAAGCTGTAGCTGCGACCTACACTGCAGCTGTGGCAATGCTGGATCCTTTAACCCACTGCACCAGGCTGGGGGTTGAACATGTGCTTCTGAAGCGATGCTTGCTGCTGCAGTCAGATTTTTAACCGACTGTGCCACAGCGGGAACTCCTAATATCAATATTTTTAGCAAGTCACTTTATACTATTTGGGTGCTTGTAATATACTAACACAGCCACAGCCTTCTTTAATAACTGAAACACATACGTCCCTAAATTGGTCTCTGTCAATTCTTTGCCTGTTGCCTGGGCTCACCTCTGTGTCTTACATCTCAGATGCTACATGGCCAAAACAGACTTCAGCCACTGTTGTTCCTGCTTGGCTGAGGAACAATGACCTCTCTCTTAGTATAACATTCAGGGAAAACATGTTCCTTGACAAGATTAGACAAGTTTCCCAGTATTAGCTTTATGGATTTAATTATAAAATCTGAGTAAGTCTCCGTTACCAGAGAGGACACTTTGTAAATGAACCCCTTAGAATATGTACACATCCCAATCCTGTGCCATATTTTATATAGCAGAAGGTAATTTCTAAATGTGTTTAAGTTAAAGATCTTGTGATGGGGTGAGTAGCCTGACTTATCAAGGTGGATGCAATTTGATCACAAGGTTCCATATAAGAGGGAGGCAGATGGAGTTCCCTTTGTGGCTCAGTGGTTAACGAATCCGACTAAGAACCATGAGGTTGTGGGTTCGATCTCTGGCCTTGCTCAGTGGGTTAAGGATCCGGCGTTGCTGTGAGCTGTGGTGAAGGCTGCAGACGCGGCTTGGATCCCGCGTTGCTGTGGCTGTGGTGAAGGCCGGTGGCTACAGCTCCTGTTAGACCCCTAGCCTGGGAACCTCCATATGCCGGGGGAGCGGCTCTACATAAAAGGCAAAAAGACCAAAAAGAAAAAAAAGAGGGGAGGCAGATGTTTAGAGTGAGTGTAAGAGAGACTACAGAAGCAAGAGAATGAAGTAGTATGGTGCCACAAGTTATGGAGTACAGGCAGCATTCAGAAGTGTCCAAAGTCATGGAAATAGATTATTTCCTAGAACATTCAGAAATCCCTATAAAACTCATTCTGGATTTCCAACCCCCAGAAATGTAAGAAAATAAATTTGTAGTGTTTTTTGCCAGCAAGTTTGTAGTAATTTGTTGCAGCAGCAAAGGAAAACTAATATAAAGACCCAGTAAATGGAAATTTCAAGGTAATCAAATCAACAGGTGATATTTTATCGTTGAGTTGTTGTTTGCTTATTTTATTTTCTAAGCATGTAAAGCAAGGAGAAATACATTTTATTGTTACCTGTAAGTAAGTCAGTCATGGGTTAAAATACAGTAAACCTTTGAACAACATGGGTTTGAAATGCATGGTTCCATTTATATTTGGATTTTTTTTCACTAAAAACTACAGTAATACATGATATGTGGTTGGTTAAATCCATGGATGTGGAGCTGTGGATATAGAAGGCCACCTGTAAAGCTACAGATTTTCGACTGCATGGAGAATCAGCACCCTAATACCTATATTGTTCAAGGGTCAAAAGTGTTTGCAAAAGACATATCTGATAAAGGACTATTATTCAAAATATATGAAAACCACTAAAACTTCAATACTAAGGACACTAAAAACATAAATTAAAAATGAGCCAAAGATTTTAACAGATAACTTACCTGAGAATATATACAGATGGGAAATAAATATGTGAAAAGATGCTCCACATCATATGTCATCAGGGAAATGTAAATTAAAATGAGATACAGACCCATTAGATGACCAAAATCCAGAACACTGACAATACCAAATGCTAGTGAGGATATCGGGCCACAGGCACTCTCATTTACTTTGGTGGGAATGCAAAGTGATACAGACACTCACAGTACCATTCAGCATACTCTTACCATATAGGAATCACACGCCTTAGTATTTACCTAAAGCAGCTGAAAACCTACATCCACACAAAAACCTGCACATATGTTTATAGCAGCTGTCTTAATAGTTGCAAAAACTTGGAAACAGATGAGATGTTCTTTAGTGGGTGAATGAATAAATAAATTGTGGTACATCCAGACAATGGAATATTATTAAGCACTAAAAATAGCTATCAAACTATGAAAAGTAGTGGAGGAAATTTAAATGCACATTACTAAGTGAAAATACCAATATGAAAAGGCTACATATTGTATGATTCCAACTGTATAACACTATGGAAAAAGCAAAACTATGGAAACAGTAACAAGATCAATGTTTGACTTGAGTTGGTGGGGAGGTGGGGTAGAGAGGGATAAATAGGCAGAGCACAGACAATGTTTAGTCCCTGAAAATACTCAATATGATACTCTAATTGTGGAGTATTTTATATATATATATATATATATATATATATATATATATATATATATATATATATATATATATCTCATATATATTTGTCCAAACCTGTGGACTGTATAACACCAAGGGTGAATTCCAATGCAAGCTATAGACTGTGAGTGGTGATGACGTGTTAAGGTAAATTAATTAACTGTAGCAAATATACCACTCCAATGGGAGACACTGTTAATGGGGAGTCTCTGCATCTATGGGAATAGTGGATATTATAGAAACTGTTTTTTCTATTCAACTTTTCTGTGAACCTAAAACTGTTCTAAAAGACTAAGTCAATTAAAAATAAATATGTAAACTCCTTTAAAAGAAGAATCAGACTTAGGAGTCATCAGCTTCACTGTTTATTAGCTATGTAAATTTGGGCAGACTACTTCTCCTAAAGTCTAAAATGAGAATAATAAAAATTACAGAACAGAATTTTGGAGATGACATTTTTGAAACTGTAGTGAATGCATTTTTTAATCCATCAATAAATCTAGTTTGCACAATATATCTACTTTTATAGCATTTATCTATATCTTTCTTTTAATAAGTTACTTTTAAAATGTGTATTAAAAAACACACCTGTTCTTGAAGAAGTCATTGATCTCAAATTGTCTTGTTTGTCTTTTACATTCTATAAAACAATTCAGTGACATTAGCAGTAAGCTTCAAAACACTGGATTCAGGTTTCACATTTGCTAGAGGACTTCTCCTCTCATCATTGTCCACAAGTTGAGGAAAATGCTATAAGGATAAATATTTTGAAAATCAGATGTTTCAAAGCTATTTAATTCACTCAAAAGATACATTATAAATATATGAAATAATTTTCTGAATTTTTAGTTTGAATTTGAAATCCTTTGCTACTGTTTATTTCATTTACTTAAGAATAATTTCATCTCATTCACAAGTTTATAATATGAGAAATCAAGCAACAAATAACATGTTTTATACTAAAGCTTTATATAATGTAACAGTTTAGAGAAAATGCCTTTTTATTACATTGTACAGCTGCTTTTCTATTCAGTTTTCTATTAAAGGAGAGTTACTTATGTAAACATGATTAAAACACTGAGTGAAAAGGAATGTCTAACATAATAAATTCAAAGTTTAATTAATTCTATTTAGTATCAACCTGTTTTTAATCGCCTGAAGAAAATTATATTTTTTACATTTTATTAAATTTTCTGTTTACTAATTATCTTTGAAGAAACATAAAAATTATTTCAGTTGGTATTCTATCTCCTCAATATAAACTTGTGGATTAAAATTTTGAAGTTCTCAAGTTCTCAAATACACATATTGTACATTTTTTCTGTCTCATCATTACTTGAACTCTTCCTTGTATCCTAAATCCATAAATTTTATTCTTGCTATCAGAAAAAAATGAACCTCGCATATCCAAAGGCAATACTGAGTCTTGTAAGACAAGAAAAAAATAGATAAAAACAGAGGCATTTTCTAATATCCTTAACCAGGAATAGTTAGCTCTCCCTACTGGACTTAATGGAGCTTTTCATGCCAGTTAAGGATTTCTTAACTCTATTTGTCTTTGACTCTGTAATGATAGTTTACTTATTTTAATCTTTCCTGGCTTCACATAATGTTAAATTTACTTTCTATTCTTTTGTTGTTGCATTTATTTGCATTCTATTAACTAAACCAGTAGGTGTCAAACCAGGGGACATATTAGAATCAAATAGAAGATTTAAAAAAGTAATTGATGCTTGTCCCAAGGCAAGTTGAATTCTGGATAATTGGAGTGTGGCTCAGGCGTCTGCACCTCATAAGAGTACTTCTTGTAATTCTATGATCACAAATGGATTAGAAGAAGTGCTTATGATATTAGTACACTTAGTTTGAAATGTTATTTTTTATACCATAACTTTTTAATTATATGTAGAGTTACCAGATAAAAGAACTTCGAAAACCACGGCTCAGTCAAAAAGAAGTTTTGAGAAGAAATGTAGGAAAATTTAGCTACATAAGAGAAACATATAAAATATATACTATATGAAATTATTTTCTATTTATTTTTCTTTTTCCATTATAGCTGATTTACGGATTTCTGTCAATTTTCCAGCTGCACAGCATGGTGACCCGGTTACATATACATATATGGATTCGTCACAAGTGATTAGACATAGTTCCTGGTGCTATATAGCAGGAACTCCTTGCTTTTCCATTCGAAAGGCAATAGTCTACAACTGCTAACCCTAGACTCACATAACATTCCACTCCCTCCCCCACCCTCTTGGCAACCACAAATATGATTTCCAAGTCCATGATTTCCTTTTCTGTAGAAAGGTTCATTTATGCAGTATATTAGAATACAGATATAAGTGATATCATATGGTATGTGTCTTTCTCCTTCTGACTTCATTCAGTATGAGGGTCTCTGATTCCATCCATGTTGCTGCAAATGGCATTATTTTATTCTTTTTTATGGCTGAATAATATTCCATCATCTCCCTAATTCAATCATCTGTCAATGGATATTTGGTTTTTTTCCATGTCTTGGCTATTGTGAATAGTGCTGCAATGAACATGAATGTGCCAGTGTCTTTTTCAAGGAAAGTTTTGTCCGGTTATATGCCCAAGAGTGGGATTGCTGGTTCATATGGTAGTTCTATGTATAGTTTTCTAAGGTACCTCCATACTGTCTTCCACAGTGGTTGTACCAGCATACATTTCCACCACCAGTGCAGGAGGGTTCCCTTTTCTCCACACCCCCTCCAGCATTTGTTTTTTGTGGACTCATTGATGGCCATTCTGACAGGTGTGAGGGGTTATCTCATGGCAGTTTTGATTTGCATTAATCTAATAATCAGTGATGTTGAGCATTTTTTCATGTGCTTGTTGGCCATCTGAGTATCTTCTTTGGAGAAATGTCTATTCAGGTCCTTTGCCCATTTTTCCATTGGGTTGTTGGCTTTTTTACTGTTGAATTGTATAAGTTGTTTGTATATTTTAGAGATTAAGACCTTGTCAGTTGCATCATTTGACACTATTTTCTCCCATTCTGTAAGTTGTCTTCTACTTTTATTTTTGGTTTCCTTTTCTGTGCAAAAGTTTGTCAGCTTGATTAGGTCCCATTGGTTTATCTTTGCTTTTATTTCTGTTGCTTTGGGAGACTGACCTGAGAAAACATTTGTAAGACTAATGTCAGAGAATGTTTTGCCAATGTTTTCTTCCAGGAGTTTAATGGTGTCTTGTCTTATATTTCAGTCTTTGAGCCATTTTGAGTTTATTTTTGTGCATGGTATGAGAGTGTGTTTTAGCTTCACTCATTTGCATGCAGTGTCCAGGTTTCCCAGCAATACTTACTGAAAAGACTTTTTCCCATTTTATGTTGTCAAAGATTAATTGACCGTAGGCATCTGGGTTTATTTCTGGGTTCTCTACTCTGTTCCATTGGTCCATATGTCTCTTTTGGTACCAGTACCACACTGTCTTGATTACTGTGACCCTGTATCATAGCCTGTAGTCTGGGAGAGATATGCCTCCTCCTTGGTTTTGTTCCTCAGAATTGCTTTAGAGATTCTGGGTCTTTTGTGGTTCCATATAAATTTTTGTATTGTTTGTTCTAGTTCTGTGAAGAATTTCATGGCAGAAATTCTGTGAAGAATTTGATAGGGATTGCACTGAATTTGTAGATTGCTTTGGGTAGTATGGACATTTTTACAATATTAATTTTTCCGGCCCATGAGCATGTTGTATCTTTTTTGATCTCCTTGATTAATGTTTTGTAGTTCTCTGCATATAAGTCTTTCACATCCTTGGTCAGGTTTATTCCCAGGTACTTGATTTTTTGGGGTGCTGTTATAAAAGGCAAAGTATTTTGGTATTCTTTTTCTACTATTTCATTGTTAGTAAACATAAATGAGATTGATTACTGAAGGTAATCAATCCTGCCACTTTGCTGAATTTGTTAATCAGTTCAAGTAATTTTGAGGTTAAGTCCTTGGGGTTTTCTATATATAGTATCATGTCATCTGCATTCAGTGACAGTTTTACGTCTTCTCCTTCTATTAGGATGCATTTTATTTCTTTTGTTTGATTGCTGTAGCTAGGACTGTAAATACTATGTTGAATAAGAGTGGTGAGAGTGGGCGTCCCTGTCATGTTCTAGATTTTAATGGGAAGGCTTTCAGCTTTTCTCCATAGAGTATTATATTTGTTGTGGGTTTGTTGTAAATGACTTTCATTATGTTAAGGGATGTTCCCTCTATACCCACTTTGGTAAGAATTTTGATCATGAATGGATGTTGGACTTTGTCAAATGCTTTTTCTGCATCTATTGAGATGATCATGTAGTTTTTGACATTTCTTTTGTTATGTGGTGTATGACATTGATTGATTTGTGTACGTTGAACCATCCTTGTCACCTGGTATGAACCCCACTTAGTCATGGTATATGATCTTTTTGATATGTTGTTGGATTTGGTTGGCTAAAATGTTGAGTAGTTCCCTTCGTGGCTCAGTGGTTAACAAATCCAACTAAGAACCATGAGGTTGTGGGTTCGATCCCTGGCCTTGCTCAGTGGGTTAAGGATCCAGCGTTGCTGTGAGCTGCGGTGTAGGTTGCAGATGTGGCTCGGATCCCGCATTGCTGTGGCTGTGGCAAAGGCCGGCAGCTACAGCTCCTGTTAGACCCCTAGCCTGGGAACCTCCATATGCCACGGGTGTGGCTCTATGTAAAGGCAAAAAGACAAAAATAAATAAATAAATAAATAATAAAATTATGTTGAGAATTTTTGCATCTATATTCATGAAAGATATTGGCCTGTAGTTTTCTTTTTTCATGGTATCTTTGTCTGGTTTTGGAATTAAGGTGATGTTGGCATCATAGAATGTCTTTGGGAGTGTTCCTTTTTCTTCAACTGTTTGGAAAAGCTTAAGGAGGATGGGTATGAGTTCCTCTCTGTGTGATTGGTAGATTTCACTTGTGAAGCCATCTGGTCCTGGACTTTTATTTGTAGGGAGTGTTTTTATGACATACTCAATTTTGTTTCTAGTGATCAGCCTGTCCAGTTGATCTATTTTTCTTGATTCAGTTTTGGCAGGGTGTAAGTCTCTAAAAAGCTGTCCATTCTTTTAGGTTGTCAAATTTATTGGCGCACAATTGTTCATAGTATTCTCTCATGTCTTTTTGTATATCTGTAATATCTGTTGTGACTTCTCCTTTTTCATTTCTTATTTTGTTTTGGGGTTTTTTCTCTCCTCTTCTTGGTGAGTCTAGCCAAAGGTTTGTCAATCTTGTTTACCTTTTCAAAAAACCAGGTCTTGGTTTTATTGATTTTTCTATTGTTTTTTGAATCTATTTTATTGATTTCCTCTCTGATCTTTATGAGTTCCTTCCTTCTGATGATTTTAGGGGTTTTTTTTTGTTGTTGTTGTTGTTCTTGTTTTAATTCATTTGGGTGATGGGTTAAGTATTTATTTATATATAACAATGAGTGTACAAAAATCATCACAAGTCAATTTGATAGATTTTGTGTTCCAAACACACAGTGCATCCTCCCAACCCCCAGATTGTCTTATTTGATAACCAAGGTTTTCCAAAGTCTGTGAGTCATTGCAGGGTCTTGAGAATGATAGAGATTAGGCATATGGGTACTGTCCAGAGCACTTAGCAGTGGGAGTAGCAGGGCTGGTATGTTCTCAGGAGTGCAAGATCACCCACAAGTGGTATTCAGTCCCAATGCCCTCCTCTGTCATGTACTTGAGGTGACTGGGGCTGCAGGTGGTCCCATTAGGTGGTCCCTATTCATGGACCCCTAGTGGTAACATGTCATTCCCATCTCTGGAGCCAGCGATAACTGTAGTGCTTTGCCTCTGTCTCCTGTAGACCATGCAGGAAGTACCTCATCCTGCTTAGCCCCTACAGGATGTGCTGTACAAGGTGCTCTTATTTACAGGTTCCTGGGAAGGAACAAGCATCTGGGTACTGCCCAGAATGTTTGGCATTGGCAGGTCTGCTCCGAGGGGAGTGAGAGCAACAGCAGGTTGTGTTCCATCATAATGTCCTTCTCTATGGTGCCCTCTGAGGTGGTTGGGGCTGCAAGTAATTTTTGCTCAGGTGTCCCCTGTGGTGGTGGGCCACGCCCTCCTCTGGGGTCAGGGATAACTGCAGTGGTTTGCTCCCACCCCCTGAAGGCTACCAGGAAGCACCCTGTCCCACTTAGACCATTAAGGAGATGCTGCACCAGCTGCACCTAGTTGTATGGACTTGGGGAGGGGACAGAAAACAAGTGTCTGGGTGCTGCCCTGAGGGTTTGGCAGTGGCAGCTGCAGGGAGGGTGTGTCCCCAGGGGAGTGATAGCAACAGTCTCTGGTGCTTTGTATGTCCCATTTCGCATGCAGTCCCCTCATGTCCTTAGCCCACACTAGAGATGCTTGATCACCAGTAGCCTGCACATGAAGTGCCCAGTCTCTGGTATAGGAGCAAAAGTCTTATGGATGGTTGCACCAGAGATGCCAGACAAGCAAGTGGCCTCTGTGTTGTGGGCAGTCTGCACCCCAGGAAGTCTGGTCCACCATGGTCTAGCAAGCTGCTTCCCATCACGGGTGAGCTGCCTGAGACGCCTGATCCAGAGCAGTCTAGCAAGGGACTTCTGGTCACATGTCCCAGGCAGGGTGTGTCCAGAAGATTCTGGGGTAACAGCGGTCTAGCAAGTAGTCTCAGGCTACTCGGCTACTAGGGTTTGCTCTTGAGTCACCCCACACTTTAAAGCTCATCTCTGGCTGCTGGAGGTTTGCGCTTAATCCAACCAGCACTCTGCACTTGAGTCACCCCCCTTCCCTTTACCAGCTAGCCTCAGGCTGCTGGAGGCTTGTGCTTGATTTGCCCCACCCTCTGCACTGGTTCAAGGTGCTTCCTATAGCAGTCAGTCCCTCCTGCTCTCCTCCTCCCCAAAAATGGAGCCTTGCCTCTCCTGTGGGCCCAGACCTCCCAGGTTCCCTCTGTCCTGGTGTTGTTCCCCAGCCCATAGAGTATCACTCTCTCACCCATGGTGCACTGATCCCTAGCCCACTAGGCTGTCTCCACACCACGAATCCCAGCCCTCTCCCGGGAACTGACCTTCAGAACCGGAGTCTTAGCTCCCAGCCCCCACCCAAGCATCTCAGGCTGTGGTGTCTATGCTGGTATTCAGATGATCTGTGTGTGAGGCTCTCACTCTGCTTCCTCATTCTCAGTCCAGCTGCTGTGCTTTTCTCAGGCTTTGAGGTTCCTTCAGCTCAGCTGATCTTTCCGTCAGTTAGGTGACTTCCCAGGGTGTGGGTTCCTTTTCTCCTTCACAGCTGCCTCTCTGGAGTGCTGGTGTCATCCTGATTCCTTTTCTCTCTTTCTCTTTCTTTTTTTCTGTTGTTCTACACAGTTATGTCAAGAGTTTCTTGCCCTTTTTGGAGGTTTAAGTTTTTCTGCCAGCATTCAGTTGATGTATTTTGCAAGTTGTTTTACATTTACAGGTGTTTTTTTGATGTGTTTGTGGCAGAGGGTTAGCGCAACCTCCTACTCCTCCACCATCTTGCTGCAACCCCTTATATGGAATTATTTTCCATTAAAACTGTTAAAAAAACAATTTGGATTATTTTTCTGTGATAATTTATCAGGATACATTTTTATAGTTTCTACAAATATGTCATTTTTCTTTATATTTTGAAACAAATTTTAGTGTGATCTCATTTACCAATATCACCATATTGCACGAAATTAACATGAAATAAATCATCATCAGAAACTTCAGAATTATATTCATATGAATAATAATTGATAAGATTACAGACTATTTAAATCCTAAATAGACAAGTTGTTAGGTAATATTAGTTTCTGTTTTTCCTTCAATCAAAATTGTCAGTTTTCAAACATCTATTTTCTCATACAAATTCAACAACTGTTGATCTAGGATTTCCCATACCCATCAGTAAAATAACAAAAACAGCAGGCAGGGAATAATCTTATTTTTTTTAAATGATTGCTGTTCTTGCCACCTCCTGAACTTTCTTACCTGCATGACTGTATGTCTTCCTTGCTCATGTTAATTCCAATTGAGCTTATTGTGATTAAAACCTGTTTTTTAATCTAAAGTCAACATATTTCAATGCATACATCATTCTGGAATTTCTCATTTACATGTCTTTTATTGTCATCCCGTCCCAGCTTCAAATGCCTAAAACCTAGTTTAATTTAGATTTTACAGTTAAGTATTTATTTTGTACCATATGCTGTGCCTTTTACTGAGAGTGGGAAGATATTATTAATACCTACCTATATAATAACATGACTTTGAATAAACAAGGGTGTTTTGACATGAGATTTTATTTATTTTAACTATTCTTTAAAGTATTTTTCCTACTTGAGTAAAAGCTCCAGATTTCATGGGCTTGATAATAAAAAACTGAGTTGATTTTAAACTTGCAAAACTTTGTTATCTCCTTGTCACTGCTTTTAGTGACATCTGACAAGATAATTATGATCAATACATCAGCAGAGAGAAAACAAAGTTTTAATAGACTGCTTCCTTAATCAAAATCAAATGTTACTTCTATTGACTTGATTTTCAAAAAAAAATAGAATAAGGGAAGATATAATCTAATGCTCATAATCTGGAAATATAAAGCAAAAATGAGTTTGAAACTATAAGAAGCATCTAAATTTTTGAAAATAGGGAATTTATACCACTTATATTCCTCATAATATGTCATGGGCACTGAGGAGATAATAAACATGGTACCTAACATTTATTGAGCTTATTATTATGTGTCAGGTATTTCCTTCAGGACTTCCCTTATTTAAACACTATGAAAAAATATGTATCAATGTTATTTTATGCCTACTTTAGAGAGAAGTGTTTTGACGTTTAGAAGGAAAATTTGAATAAATTGACTAGTTAGTAGATTGCAAACTCAGGATTTAAATTTAAGCAATGTAATTCTAAAGGCAGATATTAACCATTATCAGTACTTCCTTCATCATTCTTAACTGATATTTATTTACATTAGCTCATATTTTCTCAGTGAATCTTGAAATCTTGCTTAACTGAAAATCTATTATTTTAGGTGAAAAAGTGAAATCAGAAGATGAGAAAAACATATTACATGGAAAGCTCACTTCAATAACTTTCTCCTTTATCAGGTATCAGGTTAATCCTGACATGGTGTCTGATTTTCTAGGGACTCTGCAAAGAGGATTTTCCTTTCATATCTAATGCCATTGACCTGCTTTGTTGCTTTGCTTTTTTCCTCTTCAGCAGGTTCGTAGTCATGTGGAAAGAAAGCCATACTAAAGGTTAGTATTACATTCCCAAGCCTGACCTTAGTTCCAAAATAAGAGATGGCCTTAAGTGGGGGGAAAAATAGAGTGACAGTTGCTTTATAAGTTTGGGAACTCTTCAGTTAAATTCTGTGAAGAAATTATGTCAGTGAAAAGAGGAAAATAAAGACTATAATTATGGATAAATATATACATAGCAGGGAGCTCTTCATAAGAGCAGGTCCTCAGAATTGTATAACCTTGATAAATGTAAGATAAGAAAACTATTAATTTTACATTTTATATAGTACTTATTTTCCATAAAATCCACCTCCTTTATATATGACAAAACCACTGTATTAGATTCTTTAACAAGACAAAAATAAACATTTATCAATATATGTTCATTGGGAAAAAATCTGTGTTTAAAAGAAGGGAGAGGTTTAGACTAAATGTCCAAGAGGTTTTACTAGAGCTATATCCTACTAAAACTGTTATTTCTCTAGAAAAAATGTGAACTGGAAACCTGATGACATATATAAAATGCTATTTAGAGCCAAATTGTCTCTGACAATAAATGACTAGCTTGTATCACACCAACCCTCCCAGAGTGAACAACAATAAAGTCTCAATAAAATATAAAACCAACCAAACAACAACAAAAAAAGCTGTTTGAAAGTGTCTGAGTAAAACAATACAACCAGAAATGGATAGGCTAAAATCCTGTGGAGAAGGGAAGCACATTAAGGTTAACATTTACCTCTCATGTCCCCTTAGGACAAATTCCAATATCCTGTGCTAGGGATTGAGACCAATCGGAAAGCATGCTTAGGGTTTACTGGGCTTCGGAGACAGAGTTTAAGGCACACAGATGTGTCTGGAATAACCAACATATTCTATAGAAGGAGATAACAGGAAGGAGTTCAACCCACTGTTCTTTCTGCTATCATTTGTCATGGTAATTGCCAACCCTCAAGCATTCTGTGACCTATGAAAAATGAGAAAGGAGCTGGCAAAGTGCCAAGGGTCTAGGCAGAAATTCCTATATCTACAAATCTACAAATGTGGAACAATATGAGATTAGTGTACAGAGCCTGAAAAAGAGATATCTATGAAGCAGCCCAGTTTTTCAGTTGACGCCCCTTTTGGGCTATGCCTCAGGACTAATCACAAACCATAGAAAGAACAACATTTTTAGAGTTTGAAACTCAGCCTTGATTACATTAAGATGACTAGCCAGTAATCTCACTTTATGAGAAAATTAAGTTCTTTCTAGAGGAATATACCATCACTTAAAGGTTAATTTCTCATACAGAATATTTGAAATTCAAAAACATATATCACAACACATAGAAAAATAGTATTAAATGACCAAAATAGAAGAAATAGGTAGGAAAATAAATAAAAACATAGGAGATCCAGATATTGGAGTAATTAAACTCCAATGGTTTAAAATGACCGTGACTGATATGTTCAAGCAAACAGAAAAGATGGAAAATTTAGTGAAAACTGGAATCTATAGAAGTGAATCAAATGGATTTTCTCACACTGAAAATTATGACACAAATATATAATACATTGTAAAAACAGAATAGACACAAGAGAAATGAGAAATGGAGAACTGGAAGAGGTATGAAAACATTATCAGGTGGAAATACAGAAAGCAGTTATAAAAAGATGGAAAATATAAAAAGGACACAAGTGACATAGAAAATAAAGTGAAATGCTCTAAGAGACTTATGAAAATTAGAGTCACATAATGAAAATGAAAGGAGGATGAAGCAATTTTATTAAAAAATAGTGACTGCAATAATTTAGGTTTTAAAATCAGACTTCAATAATATAAGAAAAGTAACATATATATGAATGGGTCACTCTGCCATACCACAAAAATTGGCAAGATATTGTAAATCAAATATACTCTACTAAAAAATTAAAAAAACAGACTTCAAGCCAAATAGTTAAGAAACGTTACAAATTTCAAGCAGTGTAAATTCAAAGAAATAATCATTTAAAGTATCACATAGTCAAAACTGCTAAAAATAGCCAAATTAAAAGGCATTATTTTCAAATAGGAAAATAAGAACAAAAACTGACTTTTTAATAAAAATTATGAGAGCCAAAAGAAATGGCAATCTTGAATTGCTAAAAGAATAATTCATGGCCCACCCATAATATTTTCTTTATAAAAAGAAGCAAAATAAAAAGATTTTTAGAAAGAGAAAGAATATAGCTTGCCAGTAAAACAGTAATAAAAATAATACTAAATAAATTTTATCACATTAAAGGAAAATAATCTCATTTGCAAGAATGAAAATAATAACCAAAAGGTCTTACATTAAATATAAATGAATGTCTGTTTAAGGCATCAGTAATAACTTCTTATGGGCTGTCAAATATATGTAGAATTAAAATACATTGGACCCTTGAACAATACAAAGATTGGGGTTCCAGCCCTTCTTGTGGTTGATATCTGCAAATAGTTTATAGTTGGCCTTCTGCATATGCAGATCCTCCATATCCATGTTTCCACAACTACAGTTGCTCCAACCATAGATACTGCAGTATTGTCATATTGACCACTGGAAAAAAACTGTGGATAAATAGTCCACCCAGTTCAAACTTATGTTGTTCAAGGTTCAACTATATTTCACACACACAGAGAGCACAAAAGCCAAGAATGTGGTAAGTGGACCTAAACTATTGTAAGATCATAGCATTGACTAGGAAGTGGCAGAAGTATTTATTAATGAACTCTAATAAATAATAACTGTTTAAGTAACTTCAGCAATAATACTAAAATAGTGTATAGCTAGTAATAGAAACAATATTTGATTAAGTTTTGCTCTGATATAGTCTAATTTAGGAGTATTCTCTGCATTAGATATCTTGTTCATTATCATCCAGTCATCATTAAACTAAATATCAGTGTGGTCTTTGTTTATGTGGTCAGGCTTAAAAGAAGAGGTAGAGTGAGCAATCTAATGTTCAGAAGCAGTAGTTAGCCAAGTATAATATATAGAATTTTTGCCCCTGAGACAACACCTGGAGAGCCCTCAGAAATATTATGCAGTCTCTTTGAGAAGCTCTTCTCATAATTCATTCAGCCATTTATTTCTTCATTCAATAAATATTTATTTGAATGCTTACGTAGGATGGACTATTCTGTGATCTACAGGTTTTGCAATGAATAATGTCTCAGGAAGGATATAGGGATCAAAAATAAAAGGATGATCAAATATAAATGTAAATGTCTGTTAGTCATAACTGTCAGAACAATAAAACAGGGTAAGGAAACTGCATGATGAACCAGCCCAGGGAGATTTGTTTTTTTAGTTGAGGTAGTTGGCAAGGCCTCTCTGATAAAGGTGGAACTCCTGCAGAGGACCTAGTCAAGTGAGATTTCTAGTTATGGTGATGTCTGGGGACAGAGTTTCCCAGGCAAAAACGGAAACATCAAGGACTTGAGAAAGTTATATTTGGTGTGTTTGTGGAGAGAGCAGTGACAGTAATGGCTGGACACAATGTGTTTGTGGAGAGGAGAAAGGGGTAAGATAAGCGGGAAAGATGGAGCCAGGAGGGGCTGGGGTTTATACTCTAAATGAGATGGTTAGCCATTGGAGGGTTTGTAAACATTTGCACAGCTGTTGTTTGAATAATGGATTGTGGAGGGAGCAACAGTGGGGGAGAGGAGAGACATTTTAGAAACTGCTACAGTCCAGACAAGAGACAGAGTGGCAGCAGTAAAGATAATCCGAGGTGGTTAGACTATCCAAAGATAGTTTAAAAATTCAATTCATGAAGTATACAGAAGATTAGATATGAGTGGAAAAGAAATATGGAAAAACAAAAACAAGATTTTTGTCTTCAGGAATAGTAATTGGGGATCTGTTGGAAAGGAAAATTACAAAGTCTTCTTTTGATGTATTAACTTTGAGAAAAATATTAAATGTTATACATTTATTCAACACTTAAGTACTAATTGACTTCTCCATGACTAATACTTCTCTGGGTATTGGGAGTAGAGCATGTTATAAAGGAGGTAAGGTCTCCCTTAGCAAGGCTTCTAGGCAGAGAGAGCTATGAAAACATAAGTAAATGGCATATAACTAAATGGCATATAAGTAAATAGGACAAAGTCAGAATTGCAATTGATATGAAAAACATCTATAAGGTGATTAACTCAGTCTAGTGAGAATGAGTTACCATTTAATTATTTAATTTACTTTTTACTACTGGTTATAAGCATTTTCTTTTATTTTAACAATGGTCATGTAAAAAAGCACTGTAATTAAAAAATAATTTGTAGATTCATTTCAATAATCATATGTTATGCTTTTATCTCCTTCTTATCAGGGAAACATTATAATTAATTTTTTGGTTTTTATTTCAATCTTTTAATTTTTTTAGTTTTTTTCTTATTAACCTCATTGATCCAAAGTATAGAAGACAATTTATATACATAAGCAAAAAGCTACAGTTCCATCACATTCATGGAGATTTCTGATCTTAATGAGATAATGACGTATAGATTTGGTAAAAGGAAGTTCACTTGGTAAAAGTAAAATCATAACAAACAAAAATACATACCATCTTCTGTGCAAACTTCTTTCTTATTATATGTAAAATATAGGAACAAAAAGTTGGTTTTTTGGAGAAAAATAAACTGTTATTTGAGACATGTGATATGTTCCAGAAAATATGTCTTCAGCACTCAGCATAGTTTCTGATGCAGCAATATTTTTCATATCAAATGGAAAACATTGTCTTTCAGCTTTCTCTTTTGAAAATTTTGTGATAATTCATAAATATAGACAGTTGACCTGTGTATATTTATTATTTTAATCACATCTTTTTTAACCTTTCAACATTATGTAACCCACAAATACTGTGGATCTTAAACTGATAAAAGGTTAAGGTCTGAATATTACCCTTTGTATGAGGAAACAGTAAGGCAATGTCAGGATCCACTGCCAATCTAGATGTTGTCATAATTTAAGATTATAAAGTGGAAAGCAGGTTTTCAAATGGAAAACCTACTTATTTTTACCTCTTTTGACATCTTACAACTCAAAAGAATAAATGTTTTAGAGAGCCTCTTATAGCTAACTAGACTTGTTTTCACCAAGGTAAACTGGGGGCCCTCAGTCATGCTGGAATTTAAAAATAAGTTTGAATTTAAAATTAACATTTCTTTTTTCCTGAATAACTAAGGACTATGGGACTGGGCAGAGTTAGAGGAGATGAGAGGAGGCATGAGGTCATCATGAGGCTGATCTTTCTTTTCTTATCTCTCTCCTACCCAAACCTGCCTCTAGACCCACAAACAGGATGTTTTTAGAAACTTATTAGCCAAATATTCAGTCATCATGCAAAAGAAGCAATATATCCAGAGCAGTTACATTTTTTAAAAAAGAGAGAAAACTAGACATAATGAAACAATTCTGACAGCCAAATAAGGTCCTTGGTGTTTACTAATAACTTCTCTAAAACAAGAAAGTGGAAACCCAGTATGCATGAAGGAAGCATTGGGTTACTCATTGAAAGTAATCCAATGTCACCAAAGATTTCCAGATCCTGTGGTAAGAGTATCTCATCATTCCTTAGTGAGGAAGTGAGGTCGCCATGATGAGCTATGGATTTTATTTTATGGATCACTGTATATAATATCTATAATATCATATCTATCATTCTTAATTTCAATTATAGTTTAAATCATTCTCAGACTTTACTTTGTCATATCTATAAAGTATCAGGAATCTTTCAGATATTATAAATGCATAAAATTGATTAAAATATATGACTGTTCCATAAATATTGTGGAATCTATTGTAAAGCAGATATATTATAGGATCTGTGACCAAAGAATAGGAAGAGGTAACTCTCTTCTTGACAGGCTCAGAATTAATTAATTGGTTATTTTCCTAAGGCACTGAGCCAATGACTCATAAATTCATGAGAAAATATTAGATGCTTTCTACTTAAAATAATGTTAAGTAATAAATATTTATTTTAGGCATTTAATTTTAGTCCTTTTAAAATAGTTTTCACTATTTTTGTGGCCACTTATACAA
>PVHT020000141.1:36637819-36675471 GCA_004024745.2 Catagonus wagneri | reverse complement strand
TTTATCAGAAATGGGTGTTGGATTTTGTCAAAGGCTTTTTCTGCATCTATGGAGAGGATCATATGGTTTTTATTCTTCAGTTTGTTAACGTGGTGTATCACACTGATTGATTTGTGGATATTGAAGAATCCTTGCATCCCTGGGATAAATCCCACTTGATCATGGTGTACAATCCTTTTAATGTATTGTTGGATTCGGTAGGCTAGTATTTTGTTGAGAAATTTTGCATCTATGTTAATCAGTGAGATTGGCCTGTAGTTTTCTTTTTTTGTGGTATCTTTGTCTGGTTTTGGTATCAGGGTGATGGTTGCCTCATAGAATGAGTTTGGGAGTGTCCCCTCTTCTGCAATTTTTTGGAAGAGTTTCAGAAGGATAGGCTTTAGCTCTTCTCTAAATGTCTGATAGAATTCACCTGTGAAACCATCTGGCCCTGGACTTTTGTTTGTTGGAAGTTTTTTAATCACATTTTCAATTTCAGAACTTGTGATTGCTCTATTCATATTTTCTATTTCATCTTGGTTTAGTCTTGGGAGATTGTACTTTTCTAAGAATATGTCCATTTCTTCTAGGTTTTCCATTTTATTGCCATATAGTTGCATATAGTAGTCTCTTATCATTCTTTGTATTTCTGTGATGTCTGTTGTTACTTCCCCTTTTCATTTCTAATTTTATTGATTTGTGTCCTGTCTCTTTTTTTCTTGATAAGTCTGGCTAAGGGTTTATCAATTTTGTGATCTTTTCAAAGAACTACCTTTTAATATCATTGATCTTTTCTATGGTTTTCTTTGTTTCTATTTCATTGATTTCTGCTCTGATCTTTATGATTTCTTTTCTTCTACTAACTTTAGGTCTTGTCAGTTCTTCCCTCTCTAGCTGCTTTAGCTGTAAAGTTAGTTTATTTTAGCTTTTTCTTGTTACCTGAGGTAGGCTTGTTTTGCTATAAATTTTCCTCCTAGAACTGCTTTTGCTGCATCCCAGAGGTTTTGGGGTGTCGTCTCTTTGTTGTCATTTGCTTCTAGGTATTTTTAATTTCCTCTTTGATTTCTGCAGTGATCCACTGGTTGTTTAGTAGCATGTTGTTTAGTCTCCACATATTTGTATTTTTGGCCATTTTTTTCTTGTTGTTGATTTCCAGTCTTATAGCATTGTGGTCAGAGAAGATGCTTGAAATGATTTCAATTTTCTTAAAGTTACTGAGGCTTGATTTGTAACCCAGGATGTGATCAATCTTAGAGAATGTTCCATGTGCACTTGAGAAGAATGTATATTCTGTTGCTTTTGGGTGGAATGTCCTATAAATATCTGTTAATTCCATCTGATCTAATGCTTCATTCAGGGCCTGTGTTTCCTTATTGATTTTCTGTCTGGATGACCTGTCCATTGCTGTAACTGGGGTGTTAAAGTCCCCCACTATGATGGTGTTCTTGTTGATTTCTCCTTTTAAGGTTGTTAGCAGTTCCCTTATATATTGTGGCGATCCTATGTTGGGTGCATAGATATTTAAAATGGTTATATCTTCTCCTTGAATTGATCCTTTGATCATTATGTAGTGCCCTTCCTTGTCTCTTAAAATGTTCTTCATTTTAAAGTCTATTTTGTCTGATATGAGTATTGCTACTCTGGCTTTCTTCTGATGCCCGTTTGAATGGAATATTTTCTTCCATCCTCTCACTTTCAATTTGTATGTGTCTCTAGAAGTGAAGTGGGTCTCTTGAAGACAGCATATATATGGGTCTTGTTTTTGTATCCATTCGGCTAGTCTATGTCTTTTGGCTGGGGCATTCAGTCCATTAACATTTAAGGTATTGATAGATATGTTCTTATTGCCATCTTATTAACTGTTTGGGGTTTTTGTTGCTCTTTTTTTTTTCCCCTTATTCTCTTGTTGTCTCCTCTCACAAGATGGCTATCTTTAATGTTGTATTTGAGTTGATTTTTCTTATTTGTTTGTGTATCAATTGTAGATTTTTGGTTTGCGGTTACCCTGAAATTCTGATATAGGAGTCTATATATAACTGAGATTGTATTAAGTTGTTGGTTTCTTAACTGCATGTGCTTTTCCAGTGACCTGCATTTGTGCTCTCTTCTCATGATTACTGTTTTTGGTAGCATAATTGTACATGTATGATTTAGTATCTTTACTGTATGTATGCCTTTACTGGTGAGCCTTGTCATTTGTGGTGTTATTGATTCTGGTTGTGGCCTTTTCTGCCTAGAGGAGTTCCTTTAGGATTTGTTGTAAAGCTGGTTTAGTGTTGCAGAAATCTCTTAGCTTTTGCTTATCGGTAAAGGTTTTGACTTCTCCTTCAAATCTGAATGAGAGCCTTGCTGGATAAAGTAATCTTTGTTGGAAGTTTTTCCCTTTCATCACATTTAGTATATCATGCCACTCCCTTCTGGCCTGTAGGGTTTCAGCTGAAAAATCTGCTGATAACCTTATCAGGGTTCCCTTGTATGTCATTTGTTTCTTTTCCCTAGCTGCTTTCAATATTTTCTTTTTGTCTTTAATTTTGGTCGTTTTGATTAATATGTGTCTGGGGGTGTTCCTCCTTGGGTTTATTTTATATAGTACTCGTGCTTCCTGGATTTGAGTGAGTGGTTCCTTTCCCATATTAGGAAAGTTTTCAGCTATAATCGCATGGAATATTTTTTCTGTCCCCTTCTCTCTCTCTCTTCTCCCTCTGGCACCCCTATAATACGGATGTTGGTGCATTTATCACAGAGTTCTCTGAGACTCTGTTGATTTCCTTTCAATCTTCTATCTCTTTTGTCTTCTGCCTTAGTGAATTCCACTAATCTGTCCTCCACCTCGCTGATTCATTCTTCTGCTTTGTGTATTCTACTGTTGGCTGCTTCTAAGGAATTTTTTATTTCAGTTATTGTATTTTGCATCTCTTCTTGTTTAATTTGTACATCTTGTATTTCTTTGCTCAGTGTTTCCTGTAAATTATCAATCTTTGCCTCCACTCTATTTCCAATGCCTTGTATCATCTTCAGCATCAACAGTCTAAAGTCTCTTTCTGGGAGGCTGATAACCTCCTCATCAATGAGCTGTTTTTCTGGGCTTTTCTCTTTCTCCCTTATCTGAGTTAGAGTTTTCTGTCTTTTCATTTTTGTAGGTTTTTGGTGTGGTGACCTTTGTGTCGACAATAGAGTTGTAGCCTCTCTTAGTTCAGGTGTTTGCCTGCTCTGTGGCTAAAGTTGGTATGGAGGGGGCTTGCTGTAGGCTTCCTGAAGGGAGGGAGTGATGCCTGCTCACTGGTAGGTGGGGTTGATTCCTCTCCCTCTGATGGATGGGGCTTTGTCTCTGGATGAGATTAGGGGCTGGCTGTGTGCCTGAGGGGACTTTAGGCAGCCTTTTTACTGATGGGTGGGTCTGAGATCCCATCTGAATTGTTGTTTGGCCTGGGGCTTCTCAGCGCTGATGGGGGGGACCAGATTTTCCCAATATGGCCACCTCCAGAGAAATGTAGGCTGCTGAATATCCCAGAGAGCTTCACCTCTGATGCCCTTCCCCAACACCAAGGCACAGTCACCCCTATTTTCCCAGGAGATCCTCCAGGATTTGCAGTCAGGTTCCACCTGGATTCCTCTGGAGACTGCTTTGCCCTGGGACCCAGTGCATGTGAAAGTCCATGTGTGCCTTTCAAGAGTGGGGTCTCTGTTTCCCCCAGTCCTGTGGAGCTCCTGCACACAAGCCCCTCTGGCCTTCAATGCCAGATGCTCCAGGGGGCTCTTTCTCCCTATGCCTGATCCCCAGGCGTGGGGATTGGACGTGAGGATCAGAACTCTCAGTCCTGTAGCTGAGTCTCTGTGATGCAGTTACTTTCCAGTCTGTGGGGCTTCCCACCTGGAAGGTATGGGGTTGCTTCTATCGCATAATCACCCCTCCTACCTCTTGTGTGGTCTCCACTGTGTCTTCTGGAGCAGAGTATCTTTTTTGGAAGTTTACAGTCCATTTGGTTGAAGGTTGCTTGGCATTTGGTTGTAGTTTTGCTGTTATTTGGGAGAGAAGTTGAGCTGCAGTCCTTCTATTGCGCCATCTTAATCCAATGACCTTCCCATTTTTCTCTCATTGTGGTTCTAATGCAAATTAAAAACTAGTGATATTAAGTATATTTTCAAGTGCTTATCTGCCATCCATGTATCTTTTTTCACAAAGTATCGATTGATCCATTTACCCATTTATTGGTTAATGTCCATTTATTTTTATTAAATTGTTTATACTTTTTAATTGTAAGAATTTTTAATATACTCTATAAATATCTGCATGTTTATATCTGCACTTATGTATGTCTATCTATGCCTGCTTGCCTTCATTTTTTCTTTTTCTTTTCTCTCCTTTTTTTTCTTTTTCTTTTCTTTTTTGAACAAAAGTCAAGGTAAATGTATAGCCTATCAGAGAAGCATTTATTTTGAGTCCCAAACAGGTTGAGGAGATGGGATTAAGATGGCACAACAGAAGGACTGGAGCTCATCTTCTCTCATAAAAACAGCAAAATTACAACCAAATACTGAGCAACCTTCAACCAAATGGACTGGAAACTGAAAAAGTTATCCTACTCCAGAAGACAAAGAGGAGGCCACATCAGACAGTAGTAGGGGCAATTACATGATATAAGCAACCCCATACCCAGTGGGTGGTCAGCCCACAGACTGGAAAGTAACTGTATCACAGAGACTCACCTACAGGAGTGAGGGTTCTGAGCCCCACATCAGGTCCCCATGCCTGAGGAGCTGCCATTGGGAAATAGAGCCCCTGGAGCATGTGGCATTGAAGGCCAGTGGGGCCTGTGTGCAGGTGCTCCACAGGACTGGTGGAAAGTGAGACTCGAGTTCTGAAATGTGTGCACAGATTTCACGTGCATTGAGTCCCAGGGTAAAGCAGAGGCTCTACAGGAATCTTGGTCAGACTTGATTGCAATTCTTGGAGGATCTCCTGGAAAAACAGGAGGTGACTGTGGCTCATTGTGGGGGAAAGACATTGAAGGCAAAGGTCTTGGGAATATTCATCAATGTGTGTTCCCCTAGAGGTGGCCATTTTGGGAAAATCTGGCCCCACCCATCAGTGCTAAGAAGCCCCAGGTCAAACAATAATCCAGGTGGAATCACAGCACCACCCATCAGTAAACAGTCTGCTTAAAGAACCCCCAGGCACACAGCCTCTTAATCTAACCCAGAGACAAAGCCCCTCCTACCAGAGGGATAAGACTCAGCCCCATGTACCAGTGTGCAGGCACCAGTCCCTCCCATCAGGAAGCCTACAACAAGCCTCTGTACCAACTTCAGCAACAAGGAGGGCAGGCATCAGAAGTAGGAGAGGCTGAAACTCTATTTGCAAAAAGGAGACCACAGCAAAAAACTGTAAAAATGAAAAGTCACAACACTATAACTCAGATAAGGGAGAAAGAAAAAAAAAACAGAAAAACAGGTAAGTGATCAGGAGATTATCAGCCTCCAGGAAAAAGACTTTAGACTGTTGATGCTGAAGATGATGAAAGACACTGGAAATAGACTGCAGTAAAAGACAGATAATTTACATTAAACATTGAGCAAAGAAATACAAGATTTAAAACTTAAACAACACAGATGCAAAATACAATAACTGCAATAAAAAATTAATTAGAAGCAACAAACGGCAGAATACAGGAGGCAGAAGAAGGAATAAATGAGGTGGAAATCACAGATGCAGAACAGAAAAGGGAAAAAAGATTGAAAAGAAATGAAGAGAGTCTAAGGAAACTCTGGGACAATGTTAAACACACCAACATCTGTATTATAGGGGTGCCAGAAGAACAGAGAGAGAAAGGGATGGAAAAAATATTTGAAGAGATAATGGCTGAAAACTTCCCAAACATGGCAAAGGAATGACTCACTCAAATCCAGGAAGAACAATGAGTGCCACATAAAATAAACCCAAGGAGAAACACCCTGAGACAAATATTAACCAAGCTGACCAAAATTAAAGACAATAAGGAAATAATGAAAGCAGTTAGGGAAAAGAAAAAAATACCATACAAAGGTACAGCCAATAAGATTGTCAAAAGATTTTTCAGCAGAAAGTCTGCAGGCCAGAAGGGAGTAACATGATATACTTAAATTGATGAAAGGAAAAAACCTCCAACCAAGATTACTTTACTCAGCAAGGCTTTTATTCACATTTGAAAGAAAAATCAAAAGTTTTACTGACAAGCAAAAGCTAAGAGAATTCAGCAACACTAAACCAGCTTTACTACAAATACTTAAGGAACTTCTCTAGGCAGAAAACAAGAGGCCACAACTAGAAACAAAAATACTACAAATGACAATGATCACTAGAAAAAGCCATGTATACAGTAAATGTAGGAAATCATCCACACATAAATATGCTTCCAAAATCAGAAACTATGAGAAGAGGAGGATACAAAAATGCAGTACACTGGAGATGCATTTGCAATTAAGAGATCAAACAACTCAAAACAATCTCGTATATACATAGACTCCTATATCAAAACTTCAGGGTAACAGCAAACCAAAAATCTATAATTGATACACAAACAAATAAGAAAAATCAACTCAAATACAACACTAAGGATAGTCACAGGAGGAGAGAAAAAGAGGAGAAGGGAAGAAAAAGGAGCAACAAAAACAAATCCAAAACAGTTAATAAAATGGCAATAAGAACATACATATCAATAATTACTTAAATGTTAATGAACTAAATGTCCCAAACAAAAGACAGACTGGCTGAATGGATACAAAAACAAGACCCATATATATGCTGTCTTCAAGGGACCCGCTTCACTTCTAGGGACACATACAAATTGAGAATGAAAGAATGGAAGGAAATATACCATGCAACCAGAATCAAAAGAAAGCTGGAGTAACAATACACATATCAGACAAAATAGAGCTTAAAATAAATAATATTTTAAGAGACAAAGAAGGACATTATGTAATGTCAAAAGATCAATGCAAGACGAGATAACAATTGTAACTGTATATGCACCCAACATAGGATCACCACAATAAGGTAACTGTTAACAACCTTAAAAGGAGAAATTGACAGTAACACTATAATAGTGAGGGACCTTAATACTCCACCTATAGAATGGACAGATCATCCAGACAGAAAATCAACAAGGAAACACAGGTCCTAAATGAAGCATTAGACCAGATGGACTTAATGGATATATATATGACATTTCATCCAAAAGCAGAAGAATACACATTCTCCTCAAGTGCACATGTAATAATCACTAAGATTGATCACATTCTGGGCCACACATCAAGCCTCAGTAACTTTAAGAAAATTGAAATCATATCAAGCATCTTTTCTAACCACAATGCTATATGACTGGAAATCAATAATAAGAAAAAAACTGCAAAAAACATGAAGACATGGAGACTAAACAACATACTACTAAACAATCAATGGATTGCTGAAGAAATCAAAGATGTAATTAAAAAATACCAAAAAGCAAATGACAACAAAGATATGACACTCCAAAACCTATGCATTGCAGCAAAAGAAGATCTAAGAGTTTATAGCAATACAAGCCTAACTCAGGGAACAAGAAAAAGCTCAAATAAACAACCTAACTTTACATCTAAAGCAGCGAGAGAGAGAAGAACAGACAAGACCTAAAGTTAGCAGAAGGAAAGAAATCATAAAGATTAGAGCACAAAGCAATGAAACAGAAATGAAGAAAAATATAGAAATGATCAATGAAACTAAAAGTTGGTTCTTTGAAAAGATCAACAAAATTGATAAACCCTTAGCCAGACTTATCAAGGAAAAAAGAGCAAGGACTCAAATCAATAAAATTAGAATAGAAAAAGGAGAAGTAACAAAGGATATCACAGAAATACAAACGATCATGAGAGACTACTACATGCAACTATATGGCAATAAAATGGAAAACCTAGAAGAAATGGACAAATTCTTAGAAAAGTACGATCTTCCAAGACTAAACCAAGATGAAATAGAATTTGGCAATGTTGCAGGATACAAAATTAATACACAGAAATTAACTGCATTTCTATATGTTCACAATGAAAGATCAGAAAGAGAAATTAGGGAAACAATCCCATTTACCACCACATCAAAAAAATAAAATACTCAGGAATAAACCAACCTAAAGAGACAAAACCCTATACTCTGAAAACTGTAAGACCCTGACGAAATAAACCAAAGATGACACAAATAGATGGAAACATACCATGCTCTTTGATTGGAAGAATGAATGTCATCAAAATGAATATATTACTCAAGGCAATCTACAGATTCAATGCAGTCTCTACTAAGGATATTTTTCACAGAAGTAGAACAAAATATCTTAATTTTGGAAGCACAAAATACCCAGAATAGCTAAAGACATCCTGAAAAGAAAAATGGAGCTGGAGGAATCAGGCTCCTTGACTTCAGACTATACTACAAAGCTGCAGTCTTCAAAACCATATGGTGCTGGCACAAAGACAGAAATGTAGATCAGTGGAACAGGATAGAAAGCCCAGAATTAAACCCATGCAGCTACAGTCAATTAATCTATAACAGAGGAGACAACAATAAAAAATGGAGGAAAAACATCCTTTCCATAAGTTGGGCTGGGAAAACTGGACAGCCACATGTAAAAGAATGAAATTAGAACTTTTCCTAACACCATACACAAAAATTAAATAAACTCCATTTTGAGTTTTTTAAAGATCTAAATATAATACCTGACACTATAAAACTCTTAGAGGAAAACGTAAGCCAAACACTCTCCAACATAAACCACAGCAATTTTTTCTCAGATCCACCTCCTAGAATAATGACAATAAAAAGAAAAATAAACAAATGGGACTTAATTAAACTTAAAAGGTTCTGCACAGCAAAGGAAACACTAAACAAAACAAAAAGACAACCCACAGAGTGGGAGAAAATATTTGCAAATGAATCAACTGACAAGGGATTGATCTCCAAAATTTATAAACACCTAACAGCTCAACACCCAAAAAACAAACAACCCCATCAAAAAATGGACAGAAGATCTAAACAGACAATTTTCCATAGAAGACACACAGATGGCCAAAAAAAAAAAAACAAACAAACAAACATGAAAAGATGTTCAACATCACTTATTACTACAGAAATACAAATCAAAACCACTATGAGGTACCACCTTATACTTGCCAGAATGGCCATCTTCAAAAAGTCTACAAACAATAAATGCTGGAGAGGGTGTGGAGAAAAGGGAACCCTATTACACTGTTAGTGGGGATGTAAATAGGTGAAACCACTGTGGAAAACAGTATGGAGATTTCTCAGAAAACTAACAATAGAATTACCATTTGATTCAGCCATCCTGGGCATCTATCCAGAGAAAACCATGACTTGAAAAGACACATGTACTCCAGTATTCATTGCAGCACCCTATACAATCACTAAGACACGGAAACAACCTAAATGTCCAACAACAGAGTGGATAAAGAAGATGTGGCACATATACACAATGGAATATTAGCCATTAAAAGGAAAGAAATAATGGCCTTTGCAGCAACATGGATAGACCTAGAAATTATCATGCTAAGTGAAGTCAGTCAGACACCAACATCAAATGCTATTACTTACATGTGAAATCTAAAAAAAAGACACAATGAACTTCTTTGCAGAACAGATACTGACTCACAGACTTTGAAAAACTTAAGTTTTCCAAAGGATTCAGGTTGGGAGGTGGGGTATGGGCTGGGGATTTGGGATAGAAATGCTATAAAATCAGGTCATGATGATCACTGTACAACTATAAATGTAATAATATTCATCGAGTAATTAAAAAACATTAAACATAAATGAGTCAGCATGTTAAAAAAATAATAAAAATATGTGGAGTTCCAAAAAAGAAAAAGATAATCATGTTGGATATAACATGCTATTTGGTTTCTGCTGGGTTATATATTCAGTGAATCCCTGGAACACAGTGAATATGTGATGTTCAGTAATGTTGCTGGTAATTCCGGTACAGTTGTTGGTAATTCCAAATGCTGGGGATCCAAATAACAATCTTGTAATTAAAAAATAAATAAAATCACATCAGCAAGACTTCTCAGCATGTGACTCTGGAAATCAACATTTGGCAACGTTTCCATAAAAATCACAAAATTTCTCAAGTATCTTCTTTGAAATAAATTTGATTACAGGATAACGCTTTATGGATTTCACATAAAATGTAGACTATATTGAGTTGTTACTCTAATTAATTTTAAAGAGAAGTTTTCTTATAAACTTTATAACATCTTTCAAATTTTAAATTAATACTATTTAAAAAATTAAAGAATAAAAAAGAACTCAATCTGTCATAATTATGCTATATTTTAAATCTGTGTATAGAGTTATATATAAATTTGATCCTATTATTCAGAAAAAAAGTAGGTTGAAAGTAGAGGTAAAGAAAAGAAATACAATAAAATGAGTAAGTAGCCATAAGAATTGTGTGGATGTATTAATATCTGACAATATAGACTTTAAAATAAAGGGTATTTCTATATACAAAGCAAGGTGTTTCATAATGACAAAAAAAACCTAACCCCCAAAATAATGCAGTGAAGATGACAGAATTTTAAAATAGAAACCACTAAGAATAGGGGAAACTTATGTATTATTAATTAAATTGTTGGAATTTATTATTTAAATTGTTGGAACTACAAATAAGAAAGAATATGCTTTTTTTTAAGTGCACCTAGAACATTCTCCAGGATGGACTATATGATAAGCTTTCACAGAAATTTGTTAAAGAATTTTAATTTTTACAATAACCAAGACATGGAAACAAACTAAAAGTCCACTGACAGATAAATGATAAACAAGGTGGGGTGTATAAGTAAATACTTACTGAATTGAATCTGAAAAAAATTAAAGCGTGATGGAATTAGGCAAGAAATCAGTAATAACAAAATATGAAAATCAGAGATGAAAATTAAGCACAATACTTCTAGGTATCCATATGTCAAAGACAAAATTTTAAGGTGAATTTTAAAAGAAGACTGGAAAAAAATTGAATGCAAGTCTAAACACATGGTATATGGCTAAAGCAACATTTAGAGGGAAACTTATAGCTTTACATTTATACTAGAAAGAAAAGACTAAAATTATTCCATTTTTTTCCACTCAGTTCTTATGGTTACTTACTAATTTTATTGTATTTCTTTTCTTTGTCTCTACTTTCAACCTATTTGTGACTCAAATTAAATTGCTTCTCTGTTAGATAGCCTATACTTTTATCTCAACTTTTTGTTCAGTCTGGCAATCTATGTCTTTTATTTGGAGTATAACATTTTTGTAATAAGGTTTGCCAATCTTTAATTGCTTTATATATGTTTCAAATCCTTTTTATTCCTATTCCTTTTATTCCTTTTAATGCTTTCTTTTGTGCTAAATATTTTTAGTGCACTATTTTTATTTCATCTTGAATTTTTAACTATACATTTGAGTAATTTTAGTGATTGATTAAAGAACGCTCTTCATACTTTATTTAAATATGTTAAAAACCCAGTAGTGTGGTAGAATAATCTTTGCTTTAAACAGACATGTGTTGTATAAAGAAAAATTTTAAATCAAAGTGTGTTATTCTTCTTGGGATTTTTTTGGCATGTTTAATAATTTGGGGTTTGCAACATTCATTTTAGGTAATATGCTGCAGCAACGTTGGATTCTTTCTTTTTTTTTTGACAGAGGTTGTCTTCTTGCCTGACTTAAACTGTCACTGATGTCTCTGCTCAGTTTTTTTTAACAATTTTATTTTTATTTTTAGTATGAGGTCCCAGAGGGTGACACTTGTATATGTATGTTTAATGGCAAACCAATGGTTTGATAACGTCTCATTTGCCTTAACCAGCTTGAGCTGCTATAACAAGTACTATAGACTGAGAGAACTTAAATAACACTTTATTTCTCATGGTTCTGGAGACTGGAAGCCTTACTCTCTCCTCAAATGGTGGAAAGAGAGAGAACTCTGGTGTCCTCCTCTCATAATGGCACTAATCCCATTAAGGGTGCTCCACCTTCAAGGCCTCATCTAAATCTCATTAACTCTAGAAAGTCCCACCTCCAAATTCCATCATACTGGGGATCATGTCTTCAACATATGGATTTGGGAAGGACACAATCCATTTATAGTGTCATACTTCTAAGGTTTTCATCCTCTGTTAATTTATTCAAAGTTGTAGCCATTTCTCAAATTTCTAATGACTCAATTTTTACCAGAATATCTCATAAATACATGTACCTAATACATGCAAAATTTAAGTCAGATATGGATATATGGAGTGTTCATTTCAGAACTTCAATGGTGCTCTCACTTCCAGAATTTCTACATTGATTTTTAGTTGTTTTGCTGCTTGTCTAGACCTAGGACACCAAACTATGTGTTATGAACAGCTTTCTTCCATTGAGCAACCAAAGCCATGGGTCCCCCCACCTCTTCTCAGGTAAATTCTTCTACCTCTGGACAAAATTGCTGTTTTTTTGTGACTAGCCGTAAACTGATAAAGCTGCAATATTCCCAGAGTTAGGAGTGGGTAAATTGGGAGCAGTGCCAAGAAAGAAGTAAGTAAAATTCATTGTTGCAAGTGCTGCAGCAGCTTTTCAAGACAGTCCTCTTCAATTTTTAGCCAGTCTTTAATTTCTGTAGTAATATTTGCTTTGGGCAGCAGCTGAATCTTATACCTCATGAGCTATCCGGTAATTGCCATGTATCCTTACTAAGTAAGCAGTAAAGCAATAAATTGAATTATAAGGGAACTGACACTTGGAAATACTAGAGGTACCTTGAAAGAAATTCTAGCTTTTGTGTTTCACAGGAGTTTTCTGTTGTTGCTGATGATCTTTCAAGCAACTACAGAAAAAAAATATTTTTGTGGGTAGGTCTGAAGAGTTGTTTAAAGTGACATTAAGAATTGCCAGTGGGTTCAATCTGGGACAATTGTAGTCATTTGTGTTATATATGTGTCAATAAAATGTGAACTACAATTTAATCAACAATAAAAATTAGATTTGGAAGATCTGAGTATTCAAAAGTGCTGGCCTTTGTACCATCTCATCTTTAAGAAAGAACAGTGAAGGTCCCCATCTCTAATTGATATAGAAATGTATGCATATCCTTTACTTTTATGCTGCTATTTATAAATATAAGGAAAATTTTTGAATAATGAAATTTAAAAAAATGGTTAGTTTCAAGTAAAAATATGAAAAAAATAAAAGCCACAGAATTTTAGAGTAGGTGTGGCCCAAGGATATGTATCATAAAAGGGTTTTGAAACAACAAAGAAAATTAAAGTATTTTGGTGTTGGTCTCAGCTTCGCTCTGAGTGAGTACAACACTGAGGGAAAGAAATAGAAAGGGATATGTGTCTGATTATTGAGGGAAAAGTGTAAGTAGATCAGAGAAATATCAGTTCTTAGATAAATAATGTAAAAGTGAGCTAACTAAAAATGTTCAGTTTGCTCAATGATCAAAACTTGTCTAGAATGAGCAGACTAAGTCAGCTTTTTAAAAAAATTCTATTGAGAGTGGGCTCCTTGGAGTAGTTTTTCTGATTCCTTTAAAGCACCATACGATACTTTGTGAAACTGTAAGAGAATCCTACATCCAAGCTTTTTACAAACAAGACTGACATAAAATTGTTTTGTCGATAATTACTATTGGAAATTAATTAATAGTTGTTTCTGTGACATCTTCTAAACATAAGTTTAAAAGTTGTTTCTGTGACATTAATAGTTGTTTCTGTGACATCTTTTAAACATAAATTTCTCAAAGATTCATGTTTCCTTAGATGCTGGTTTGAGCTAAGCATGTGAATAATAAAGTGAATAAAACTAGCTGGCTCCCATGTATTCAGTTAAATGTAATCCACTTTTGCAGTGCAAGTAAAATAAAATTAATACAATTACTCAAAAGTAGTTTCAAATAGTGTAGTATGGACTAGATTGGGACAGAGATGTCTGGAAATAAGCCATAACTCTGATACCTGATAGCTATAACTTTTTTTCGGTAATTTATCAGATCTCATTACGTCTTTGTTCCCTAATTTATAAAATATGAGTAGTAATACTTACCTTGTGGAATTATGATAGCATTATTGAGAGAATTTATTTGATTCATTAACTATACATTAGAGATTCCATACATGTTGGTTCACTACTTCTCCCTTTAGTACTCTGACTCCAGAACTATGAAAAACCTAGTCATGTGTTCAATGAGGTGACTTAATTTCAGCAGTTGGAAATGCTCAAATGAGATAAAACTAGCTGTTAAAAGTGATTAACAGGGTCTGCAAAAGGTGACTAGAATTACTGAAAATCTATTTGTACAAAACCACTTAGAGTTAAGGTGATTGAAGCTTGACAAGTAGCTATCTTGATGCAGGCAAGGACGTATCAGTCAGTCATGATGCTGGCTATAAGCAGGATCTAATACACAAAGCTTTTAATTTAAGATTTATTTTACTTATTGATTGAATGGTGCCGTCCTTCCTTTTCTCCTGAATAATTTCGAGTAACCACAAAAAATACATTAGACTTTTTAAAATATTTAAATCATGTGAAGTGATTGAAATAGACAGGAAATGATTGTAAAGATATGGGTATTCCTACCTAAGGGTTGCTAAAAAGGGATCTATTTGCAATATACAAGGAAGGTGGATAACACACTAAAAAATCAAATTCAAGGCATTTTAGTTCCTTCAGACTCCTTAAGGAACTTTAAAATATGGTAAAATATGCTTATCACCATTTCTCTCACATGAAAATGTGAAATGTGATAGGAAACAGCTCAGTCTTTCAGAGGTATTACAGACAATTCCAATTACCAATTTACTGTGGCGTTATATGTTACCTTCTGTAGTCTCAGACTAAAACAAACTAAGTGCTCTACACTAAGCTTTAAAGATTATATACATACATATACACTTTAACATACACAGACATGCATGCACACACAGACACATATGTAGAAAATGCTATTTGGGTTTTTTTTTTTTCCCAGTGGAATATGTTTGGACATATGTAGACAACATTAAATTTATCTATAAAATGAAGTAGAGACTTGACGATTCTGTTAATCTGAAAAATTCAGAAAACCAACCCAGTAATATTCTAATTTAGGAAAATAAAATGTCTGAAAGAAATGAAGTTGAAATATCTATTTCTCTGTATGGCAGTATGAAATAGTACCACACATGTTTGTCCAACCAGTGTGAGAAATAGTCACTGAATATAATTTCTCCCAACAGTGTTTGATTATTCATCTATAAAGATGAGTATGCAAATGTGTTTGTAATGAGCTTCCAAAGTAATTTTCAAACTTGAACATTTTTTCTACAAACATAAATTTTATGGCCATAAGGATAATTGAAATACAACAACAAATAAGCAGACCTATTTATGTTTTAGAACTAATAGATAAAATGCATTATTGTGCAGCCACTTCTAGCTCTATCAATCAAACTGGCAAAATATGTTTGAAAATAGGAAGCTATGAGTAGCCATATTGTTTTTGAAACAAAATAATCTCTGTACTCTTTGTTCTTCCATATAACAATTTGGCTACCGAACTACAAATAAGACTGATCTAAGTCATAAACAGTTTTAAGTAAATGGTTTCATGACTTTTGGTAAAGAAAATCATTCTTAATAAAAAAGTTGAAGAGATAAACATCAATATTAATTCAATACGTTGATTTAATGGGATTTATTTTTCATTAACTGCTATTCACTTGGGATTTATATAATCTCTCTTTATTATATGTTCTCCTATTTATGTTTTTTCTTATTTATCAACTAATTTTACCACAAACATAATACTGCTTCCCTAAAACAAGTCTCATAGCAATTCGTTCAGCTGAGAAAAAAAAAAATGCTACTCTAAAAGGGCTTTGATGTTTGAATTAGATAGATAAGGGTTTGATTTCTCCCTTAGTCAATTACTATCTATATACTGACAAATCACTAAACTTTTTATGCTACAGTTTCCTCTTCTTGAAAGTGAGGAGAATAAACTCAGCTACCTCATTGGGTTGCTCTAAGAATTTTAAAATGTCAGAAAGAATCTATCACTCCATTTGTAAATAGTAGGCATTAAATAAACACTTTATATTATAATTGCTATATAATGTTTGTATCATTGTCATGTTTGAGTATAGGACATTTCAAAGATCATTTTTATTTTATTTTATTTTAGTAATTATGGCTCTAATCTAAGACAAGGTATTGCCGTTATTCCCAGTGTTCCTGTGCAAATATGGCACATCATTTTCTTTCTTTACAACATAAACAACTGATATTAATAGCTCTAGAAATAATGTTTGGACATAAAGATGGCTATGTATGCCACATGTAAAATGTAATTTATAAATTTACCCATTAAGATTTTTGTAATATTTATCTCTGAGTACCTCGCATGTTCAGAAACATATGAAATGGTTCAGAACATGTTTTATAAAGATTTATAAATCTTTTGAACCACTGAATACCTCTCCTAAATAAAGCCATGTTGAATTATATGAGAATGGGTGATAAGCATAAAGATTGAGTTGTCTTGTTAAATAAAAGGGTTTAACATTATTAGAAAAGTTGTATGGTGTTAAAAAAACATCTGAAAAATAGTGTGTGACATTTTGTCACATTTAAACTGTTAGCTTTCTCCATTCCTGTGGAGAATTGTCATTAAGGACTTAGTATTCTCTATTATTAATGGAAGATTGACTGTATGTGGCAAAAATAAATTGTTCATATAAGTTATCTATTTGCATGTACAGAAATGCTAAAAAAACAAATTTATACACATACATACATACATATACACGTCTATATAATTTAGCTAAAACTACATAAGTCTAGTGAAAGTCAGCCACAATCTCCTTGTTTTTAATAATAACTTTTGATTGTGGATGTTCATTTTCCTATAATTTATGCTAAGCAAAAAAACAAGGAACCAATACCACATTTCTATTGTTTTTTAAACTGCTCACAGTCTGAGAACTTTAGAGAGGAAGGGATTTTTAAAATTCTGCTTTTCTCTTATAACATTTGTTAATGAAGGAGTTATAGAAATTTCAAGTAAAAAGCCGAAAGCTTCATATATCTCTCTGTCAAGGGTGTGCCCTTTTCTCTCCTAGGTGGCTTGTTTGCTTTGCTGAAAATTTCATTTGTTTAACCTATAATGTAAAAATAAATCTATACTTATTCTAATTTTAATCCTAAATATTTGAATGATATTAAGTTAATTTTTCATATTGGGCAAAACCAATCAAGCAATTGGAAGTGACTCAATTCCCGTTATATTTGCCAAATATATGTATGTGTGTATGGTGTGTGTGTGTGTGTGTGTATGAAACAGAATTACATTTTATATATATTTATAGAACAAAATTGTATTTTATTGTATTCTACTTTAAACTCAGGACTTTCATATGTCATTTATTTCTTAAAAATAAAAATGTTTATTCCTTATTTTAAATGTTCTGTCTGATCTAAATCGCATGATTCTCCCAAATCTAGAGACCACTTGAAATAATCTCAATATTTAATTTTTGTTGGCTATTTTTAAATTGTGTTGAAAATTTATATCTTGCATGAAAAAGTTGGTCGACACTAGATGTGTTATATAGAGAAGGAAGGTGAATCAACATCCATGAGCACAGAGAAGGAATGACAGGTTTTATTTTAATGATGTGGGTTTTGAGCTTAGAACAGATAATGGTAGCACATGTTCTACATTCAACACTCCTTTTTATGACATAAAAATATTTTAATTTATAGTAGTTTATAAAGTTCTCAGACTTTATTTTTCTTTTTCTTTTTAAGGCCACATCTGCAGCATAGAGAGGTTCCCAGGCTAAGGGTCATATAGCAACTGCAGCTGATGGCCTACACCACATCCAGAGTAATGCCAGATCTGAGCCTCATCTGCAACCTACACCATAGCTCATAGCAATGCTGGATCCTCAACCTACTGCACAAGGCTAGGTTTTGAACCAGCATCCGCATGGATACAAGTGGGTTCTTAACTAGCTGAGCTACAGCAGGTACTCCTCAGACTATTTAAATCTGCCAAATTTTTTGTAAATTTAAGAGAGTAATCTTCATAAGGGTAAGCATTTTTGCCTCTTTTTTAAACATATATATACAAGCACCTAGAACAGTGCTTGACATTTTTTAATTATTCAGTAACTATTTATTGAATAAGCTGTTTAATGCTTAAATAGATAAGCTAGAAGTCAAATACTTGTAATTTAGAATTAAGATGGTTTTAAATCAAAAGGTTATGAGTGAGACAGGCTATGCTTTTCACAGTGGTCCAAAACATTAACTTCCATTGCACAGGGTTTTCATTAAATGTGATCGTGATATTTCTTCCATCAGGAAGTCACACATTTGGAATATGGGATTAATAGGTACAAACTACTATACATAAAATAAATAAGAAATAAGGATCCACTGTATAGCACAAGGAATTATACCCAATATCTTATAATAACATAATAGAGTATAATCTGCAAAATACCTGAATCCCTATGATGTACACCTGAAACTAATATAATAAATCAATTCTACTTAAATCTCAAAAGAAACAGTAGAGTCTAGTTTCCCTCTGAGTCTGGAGAGGCTTGTGATTTACAGTAATGAAGCTATGTGATTTGTAGGATGAGGTGATATAAGCCTATATAGTTTTCACCTGATTCTATTATTATATTGTTTATATCCCTGAGTCACCATGTAAGAATGCCAAGGCCACATGCTATGAAGAAACCCAGTCTGCATTTAAATATTATGTGTTGATGCAAAGAGCCACGGTTGAATTCCCCACTAGAAATCAGGTTCAACCCCAAGATACATCAAGACCTGACCTAGACAGCATTCACATTATATATGTCAAATAGGACAGAATGAATTAATGTAGATAACACAAACATTTGAAAACATAGATGGAATGGGCAAAGTCCTTAAACAACAAAAATGACTAATGAGGGGATATCTGTAATTTGATTTAAAAAATCATAGTTAACACCCTATTCACAAGAAAAATCCAGGCTCAGATGCTTCCACGGGCCTATTTTTATGGATTAATGGTCATGTATTATCTCCTGTAGGCCAAAAGTTCAGTGAGTTTGGCTAGAAACATTGTTTAAAGTCTCAATAGGCCAAAACTGAACTGCTGGTCAGCTTAGGCTTATCTCTGGAAGCTCCATGGTAAGAGGTGTTCTGCTTTCAGACTCCTTCAGGTTGTTGATAAAATTCAATACTGAGAGGTTGGAGGACTAAGGTTCCTCATTTCTTTGTTAACTGTTGTCCAGAGGTCATTCTCAACTATTGGAGGCTACTCATATTCCTTGGATCTCGGCCCCATCAATCAAATTCGCCATTATTGGTCCAGCAACTTGGATAGATCTGGAGAGCATTGCTGCTTTTTTGTGGTATTTACTTTTTATATTTTTTAAGTAATTAATTTTATCACATTTATAGATGTACAACCAAATTTAATAGTCTTTCCATCCCAAACCCTCAGTGCATCCCTGCACCCCCCAAACTGTCTCATTCAGAAACCTTAAGGTTTTCGAAATCTGTGAGTCAGTTATCTGTTCTGCAAAGAAGTTCATTGTGTCCTTTTTTTAGATTCCACATGTAAGTGATAGCATTTGATGTTGGTGTCTCATTGTCTGACTGACTTCGCTTAGTACGATAATTTCTTGGTCCATCCATGTTGCTGCAAAGGTCTTTATTTCTTTACTTCTAATTACTGAGTAATATTCCATTGTGTCTATGTACGACTTTTTTTTAATCCACTTTTCTTTCGACGGACATTCAGGTTGTTTCCATGCCTTGGCTATCGTATAGAGTGCTGCAATGAACACTGGAGTACATATGTCTTTTTGAATCATGGTTTTCTCTGGATAGATGCCCAGGAGTGGGATGGCTGGATCAAATGGTAATTCTATTTTTAGTTTTTTTTTGTGTGTGTGTGTGTGTGTGTCAGAGGTTCCCAGGCTAGGGGTCTAACAGGAGCTATAGCTGCCGGCCTTTGCCACAGCCACAGCAACGCGGGTTCCAAGACGCGTCTGCAACCTACACCACAGCTCACGGCAACGCTGGATCGTTAACCCACTGAGCAAGGCCAGGGATCGAACCTGCAACCTCATGGTTCTTAGTCGGATTTGTTAACTACTGAGCCACAATGGGAACTCCTCTATTTTTAGCTTTCTGAGAAATCTCTATACTGTTTTCCACAGTGGTTGCACCTATCCCACCAACAGTGTAATAGGGTTCCTTTTTCTCCACACCCTCCCCTGTACTTATTGTTTGTAGACTTTTGGATGATGGCAATTCTGGCCAGTGTAAGGTAGTACTTCATAGTGGTTTTGATTTGTATTTCTCTAACAGTGGGTGATGTTGTACATCTTTTCATGTGTTTTTTTGGCCAATAGATATATATTCTTTGGAGAAGTGTCTGTTTAGATTTTCTGCCCATTTTTTGATAGGGATGTTTTTTGGGTACTGAGCTGTAGGAGGTGTTTATAAGTTTTGGAGATTAATCCTTTGTCAGTTGATTCATTTGTAAATATTTTCTCCCATTCTGTGGGTTGTCTTTTTGTTTTGTTTAGGGTTTCCTTTGCTGTACAGAAACTTTTAAGTTTAATTAAGTCACATTTGTTTATTTTTCTTTTTGTTGTCATTACTCTAGGAGGTGGATCTGAGAAGATGTTGCTGTTGTTTATGTCAGAGAGTGCTGGGCCTGTTTTCCTCTAAGAGTTTTATAGTATCTGGTCTTATCTCTACATCTTTAATCCATCTTGAGTTTATTTTTGTGTATTGTATAGGAAGTGTTCTAATTTCATTCTTTTACATGTGGCTTCCAGTTTTCCCAGCACCACTTACTAAAGGGACCATCTTTTCTCCATTGTATATTTGCCTCCTTTGTCATAGATTAGTTGACTATAGGTGCGTGGGTTTAATTCTGGGCTTTCTATCCTGTTCTACTGATCTATATTTCTGTCTTTGTGCCAGTACCATATGGTTTTGATAACTGTAGCTTGTAGTATAGTCTGAAGTTAGGGAGCCTGATTCCTCCAGCTCCATTTTTCTTCACGATGTTTTTGGCTATTCTGGGTCTTTTGTGCTTCCAAACAAACTTTAAAATATTTTGTTCTAGTTCTGTGAAAAATATCCTTGGTAATTTGATAGGGATTGCATTGAATCTGTATTTTGCCTTGGGTAGTACAGTCATTTTGTTAATATCGACTCTTCCAATCCAAGAGCATGGTATGTCTTTATATCCGTTTGTGTCATCCTTGATTTCTTTCATCGTCATCTTATAGTTTTCAGAGTACAGGTCTTTTGTCTCTTTAGGCAGGTTTATTCCTAAGTATTTGATTCTTTTTGATGCTGTAGTAAATGGGATTGCTTCCCTAATTTCTCTTTCTCATCTTTCATTGTTAGTATATAGAAATGCAGTTTATTTCTGTGTATTAATTTTGTATCCTACGACTTTGCCCAATTTATTGATGAGCTCTAACAGTTTTCTGGTAGAGGCTTTAGGATTCTCTAGGTATGGTATCATGTCATATGCAAACAGTAATAGCTTTACTTCTTCCTTTCCAAATTGGATTCTTTTATTTCTTCTACTTCTCTGATTGCTATGCCCAGAACTTCCAAAAGTATGTTGAATAACAGTGGTGAAAGATGACATCCCTGTCTTGTTCCTGGTCTCAGCAGGAATTCTTTCAGTTTTTCACCATTGAGAATGATGTGAGCTCTGGGTTTGTTATAGATGGCCTTTATTCTTTTGAGGTACGTTCCCCCTATCCCCACTTTCTGAAGAGTTTTTATCAAAAATGGGTGTTGGATTTTGTCAAAGGCTTTTTCTGCATCTGTTGAGAGGATCATATGGTTTTTATTCTTCAGTTTGTTAACATAGTGTATCACACTGATTGATTTGCAGATATTGAAGAATCCTTTCATCCAATGGATAAATCCCACTTGATCATGATGTACAATCCTTTAAATGGATTGTTGGATTCGATTTGCTAGTATTTTGTTGAGGATTTTTGCATCTATGTACATAAGTGAAATTGGCCTGTAATTTTCTATTTTTTTTTTTGTGTGTGGTATCTTTGTCTGGTTTTGGTATCAGGGTGATGGTGGCCTCATAGAATGAGTTTGGGAGTGTCCCTTCCTCTGCAATTTTTTGGAATAGTTAGAAGGGTAGGTATTAACTCTTCTCTAAATGTCTGATAGAATTTGCCTGTTAAGCTGTCTGGTCCTGGACTTTGTTTGTTGAAAGTTTTTTAATCACAGTTTAAATTTCAGAACTTGTCATTGGTCTATTCATTTTTTCTATTTCATCTTGCTTTAGTCTTGTAAGATTGTACTTTTCTAAGAATTTGTCCATTTCTTCTAGGTCATCCATTTTATTGGAGCATAGTTCCATACAGTAGTCTCTTCTGATCCTTTGTATTTCTGTGATGTCCATTGTTACTTTCCTTTTTTCATTTCTAATTTTATTGATTTGAGTCCTTGCTCTTTTTTTCTTGATAAGTCTGGCTAAGATTTTATCAATTTTGTTCATCTTTTGAAAGAACCAGCTTTTAGTTTCATTGATCTTTTGTATTGTTTTCTTGATTCCTACTTCATTGTTCTCTGCTCTTATTTTTATGACTTCTTTCCTTCTGCTAACTTTAGGTCTTGTCTGTTCTTCCCTCTCTAGCTGCTTTAGACATAAAGATAGGTTGTTTATGTGAGCTTTTTCTTGTTTCCCGTGGAAGGCTTGTATTGCTATAAACTTCCCTCTTAGAACTGCTTTTACTGCAATGTATAGGTTTTAGAGTGTCGTATCTTTGCTGTCATTTGCTTCTAGGTATTTTGTAATATCCTCCTTGATTTCTTCAGTGATTCATTGGTTGTTTAGTAGTATGTTGTTTATCTCCTTGTGTTCTTGTTTTTTGCAGTTTTTTCCTTGTTGTTGATTTCCAGTTGTATGGCATTGTGGTCAGAAAAGATGCTTGATATGATTTCAATTTTCTTAAAGTTACTGAGGCTTGATTTTTAGCCCAGGATGTGATCAGTCTTAGAGAATTTTCCATGAGCACTTGAGAAGAATGTGTATTCTTCCACTCTTGGATGGAATGTCCTATTAATATCTATATAAGTTCATCTGGTCTAATGCTTCATTCAGGGCATGTGTTTCCTTATGGATTTTCTGCCTGGATGATCTATCTATTGCTATAAGTGGGTGTTAAATTCCTCCACTATTATTGTGTTATTGTCAATTTCTCCTTTTAAGGTTGTTAGCAATTGCCTTATATACTGTGGTGATCCTATGTTCGGTGCATATATATTTAAATTGTGCATAGATATTTAAAATTGTTATATCTTCTCCTTGAATTGATTTTGATCATTATGTAGTGTCCTTCATTGTCTCAAAATATTCTTCATTTTAAGGTCTACTTTGTCTGACATGAGTATTGCTACTCCAGCTTTCTTTTGATTCCTGTTTGCATGGAATATTTTCTTCCATCCTCTTTCAATTTGTATGTGTCCCTGGAAGTGAAGTGGATCTCTTGAACACAGCATAAATGAGGGTCTTGTTTTTGCATCCATTCAGCTAGTCGATATCTTTTGGTTGGGGCATTTAATCCATTAACATTTAAGGTAATTATTGATATGCAATTCTTATTGCCATTTTATTAACTGTTTCGATTTGTTTTTGTTGCTCTTTTTTCTTCTCAAATTCTCTTGTTGTCTCCTCTTTTGGTTTGATGACTACCTTTAGTGTCGTATTTGAGTTGATTTTTCTTAGTTGTTTGTGTATCAATTGTAGATTTTTGCTTTTCAGTTACTCTTAAGTTTTGATATAGGAGCCTATATATATATACACATACATATATATGTATATATATATGTATATATATATACACACACACATATATACATATCTGAGATTGTTTTAAGTTTTCGCTCTCTTAATTGCAAGTGCATCTCCAGTGTCCTGCATTCATACACCCCTCTTCTCACAATTTCTGATTTTGGTAACATAATTGTGTATGAATGATTTCGTATCTTTATTGTATATATATGCCTTTACTGGTGAGCCTTGTCATTTGTGGTATATTTGTTTCTGGTTGCAGCCTTTTCTTTTCTGCCTAGACAAGTTCCTTTAGTATTTGTTGTAAAGCTGGTTGAGTGTTGCTGAATTCTCTTAGCTTTTGCTTGTGTGTAAACTTTTGATTCCTCCTTCAAATCTGAATGAGAGCCTTGCTGGGTAAAGTAACCTTGGTTGGAGTTTTTTTCCTTTCTTCACGTTAAGTATATCATGCCACTCCCTCCTGGCCTGCAGTTTCTGCTAAAAAATCTGCTGATAACCTTATTGGGGTTCCCTTGTATGCTATTTGTTTCTTTTCCCTAGCTGATTTCAATATTTTCTCTTTGTTTTTAATATTTTTCAGTTTGATAAATATGTGTCTCGGGGTATTCCTCTTTGGGTTTATTTTATATGGTACTCATTGTGCTTCCTGGATTTGAGTTAGTGGTTCCCTTCCCATGTTAGGGAAGTTTTGGTTATTATCTATTCAAATATTTTTCTGTCCCTTTCTCTTTTCTCTTTTTGGCACCGCTATAATATGGATGCTGGTGCGTTCAACGTTATCCAAGAGTTCTCTGAGGCCCTCTTCATTTCTTTTCAATCTTTTTTCTTTTTTCCGTTCTGCATCAGTAATTTCCACTAGTCTGTCCTCTACCTCACTTATTTGTTCTTCTGCCTCCTGTATTCTGCTGCTGGCTGCTTTTAAAGAATTTTTTATTTCAGTTATTGTATTTTGCATCTCTTCTTGATTAAGTTTTATAGCTTGTATTTCTTCACCCAGTTTTTCCTTTAAATTATAAGTCTTTCCTCCAGTTTATTTCCAATGTCTTGCATCATCTTCAGCATCAACATTCTAAAGTCCTTCTCTGGGAGACTGAAAACTCCTGATCACTTAGCTGTTTTTCTGGGTTTTTTTCTTTCTCCCTTATCTGAGTTATAGTTCTCTGTCTTTTCATTTGTTTGGGTTTTTGGTGTGGTGAACTTTTTGCACACAATAGAGTTGTAACCTCTATTACTTCTGGTATCTGCCTCCTTGTGGCTGAAGTTGGTACCGTGGCTTGCTGTAGGCTTCCTGATGGGAGGGACTGGTACCTGTCCACTGGTAGGTGAAGCTGATCCCTACCCCTCTGATGAGTGAGGCTTTGTCTCTGGGTGAAATTAGAGGTGTCTGTGTGCCTGAGGGGTCTTTAGGCAGTCTGTTTACTGATGGGTGGTGCTGTGATCCCACCTGGATTATTGTTTGAGCTGGGGCTTCTCAGAGCTGATACATGGGCCAGATTTTCCCAAAAATGGCCACCTTCAGAGAAATGCAGGCTGCTGAATGTTCCCAAGAGCTTTGCCTCCAGTGCCCTTCTCCCACAGCAAGCCACAGTCACACTGTTTTCCCAGGAGATCCTCCAAGAACTGCAGTCAGGTCAGACCCAGAATCCTATGGAGCCTTTGCTTTGCCCTGGGACCCAGTGCATGTGAAAGTCAGTGTGAGCCTTTCAAGATTGGGGTCTCCATTTCCCCCAGTCCTGTGGAGCTCCTGCACAGAAGCCCCACTGGCCTTCAATGCCAGATGCTCCAGGGCCTCTTTCTCCCCATGCCAGACCCCCAGGCATGGAGATTTGACATGGGGCTGGGAATTCTTACTCCTATAGTTGAGTCTCTATGATACAGTTACTTTCCAGTCTGTGGGGTTTCCCACCCAGGAGTTATGGGGTTGCTTATATCACATAGTTGCCCCTTATAACTCTTGATGAGGCCTCCTCTTTATCTTCTGCAGTAGGACATCTTTCCAAAAGCTTCCAGTCCATTTGGTTCATGGTTGCTCAGCATTTGGTTGTGATTTTGTTGTTTTTATGAGAGAAGTTGAGCTCCCGTCCTTCTATTCCACCATTTTAATCCCATCTCCTGTATTAGTTTTGTATTTGTATTTTTTTTTTTTGCCTTTTTGTCATTTTAGGCTGCACCCATGGCATGTGGAGGTTCCCAGGCTAGGGGTCTAATCAGAGCTGTAGCCACTGGCCTACACTGCAGCCACAGAAACGCAGGATCCGAGCCGCATCTGCAACCTACACCACAGCTCATGGCAATGCCGGATCATTAACCCACTGAGCAAGGCCAGGGATCGAACCCACAATCTCATGGTGCCTAGTCAGATTCATTAACCACTGTGCCACGGCGGGAACTCCTATATGTATTTTTTATTGCTACTGTAAAACAATGCTGCAAGTTTAGTTGCTTAAAATGACATATATTTATTATATTTCAGTTTTAGAGGTCAGAATTCAAAATGAGTCTTGCTAAACTAAAATCAGGTGGTCATCAGAGCTATGTTCCTTTCTGAATGCTTGATAGGAGAATTCTATTTCTTTTTTTATCTTTTTCCACTTTTGGAGACTACTTTAATTCCTTGCTTCATAGCATTTTCCCATCATCAAAGCAAGTAATTGCTGGTTTAGTCTGTCATACTACATCACTCTAACACTGGCTCTTTTGTCTACTTCCATCTTTTAAGGACTCTTGTGAGTTACATTGAATGATAATGATAATCCCACCTCAAGATCTTTAACTTTATTACATAGGTAAATTTCCTTCTGTGGAGCAAGATAATATACTCACATCCTGTGGGGCAGAGATATGAACATCTTTGGAGTTTCATTATTCTGTCTACACAATGTTGCATAAAAATGAATGCAGATTTTTCTCCTTTTCAAACTATAACCTTTCTCTTTTTTAATTTTATTTTTCCATTATAGCTGTTTTACAGATTTCTGTCAGTTTTACAACTGCACAGCATGGTGACCCAGTTACATATACATATGTAGATTCATCACAAGTGATTAGACATATTTCCCAGTGCTGCTTTCTCTCTTTTTTAATTTTTTTTTATTTTTAGCTTTTTAGGACCTCACCCACAGCATATGTAGGTTCCCAGACTAGCGGTCAAATCTAAGCTGTAGCTCTGGCCTGCACCACAGCTACAACGCAGGATCTGAGCCACTTCTGCGACCTACACCACAGCTTACAGCAACACCAGATCCTTAATCCACTCAGCAAAGCCAGGGATTGAACCTGCATCCTCATGACTGCTAATCAGACTAGTTAAAGCTGAGCCCAGTGGAAACTCCTAACCTTTCTCTTTTTTTCAGAGGTTTATTGAAGGTAAAATAAGGTACCAAAAATAAGCACCTAAAATATTTAATTTGATGAACTTTAACTTATTAACATTTCCATATTAACAAATACACTTAATGATAGTGAGCCTCTTTTTATGTGTCAATTTGACATTCATGTATCTTCTTTGTAGAAGTAGCCATTCAAATATTTTAACATTTGAAAAATTAATTATCTTATAAAGATTTTAATTTTTAGTAGGCTTACTTAGATATAATTTATATATTATAAAATTCATCTATTTGTAATATAGAAATGATATCCACTTTTCACAAATTGTTTTAGAGTCAGTAAAAATCTTATCAAAAATCCAAGCAGATATTTTTGTAGATATTACTAAACCGATTAAAAATTTATATGGAAGATGCAAACTACCAAAACTACTGAAGAAAATTTTAAAAACTGAGTAACTTAATTACTTGAGTTTCAGACTTGATTTAGGGTTCTTGGACCACAGCAGTATGGCACTGGCATATGGATGTTCATATATATCAGTAGAACCTCCCTATGTGACTGATTTTTTTCTTTATATGTTTTAATGAAGTATACATGACATACAGTATTCTATTAATTTCAAATGTACAACATAGTGATTTGACATTTATATACATAATGAATTGACCTGTACATTAAGTCTAGTAATGATCATTACCATGCAAATTACTGTTATATGGTTAACTATATTCCCTTGTGCTATATTACATGTACATAACATTTATTTTTTAACTGGAAATTTGTACCTCTTAGTCCCATTTACCTATTTAGTCTACCCTCTATCCCTCTGGCGACCATCAGTTTATTCTCTGTATTTAAGAGTTAGTCTCTTTATTATTTTGTTTGTTCATTTTTTATGTTTCTTAGAGTCCACATATAGGTGAAATCATGTAGTACTTGTCTTACTCTGTCTGACTTACTTCACTCAGCATAACATACTCTAAGTCTATCCATATTACTACAAATGGCAAGATTCATTCTTTTTCATGGCTAATATTCTATTATGTGTGTACCACATCTTCTTTATCCATTCATTTAATGAATATGAATAAAAATAAACTCCATCCCTGTATCACATCACATAAAAAGTATCTGAAAATGGGAGTTCCAATCATGGCTCAGCAGTTAGTGAACACAACTAGCATCTTTGAGGATGTGGGTTTGATCCCTGGCCTCGCTCAGTGGGTTAAGGATCCGGCATTGCCATGAGCTGTGGTGTAGGTTGCTGACTGACATGGCTCAGATCCCATGTTTCTGTGGCTCTGGCATAGGCCAGTGGCTACAGCTCCATTTGGACCCCTAGCCTGGGAACCTCCATGTGCCATGGGTGAGGCCCTAAAAAGGGGGAAAGACCAAAAAAAACCTGAAAATGAATCCTAGGCCACAATTTGTGATTAAATCTATAAAACATGTTTTTTAAAAAACACCACAGGGGGATTAAGGGGGTGCAAACTGTTACATATGGTATGGATGGCAATGGATTCCTACTCTAAGCACAGGGAAATGTCTGTGCTTGGGTCACTTTGTGGTACAACAGAACTTGATGAAATGTTGTAAATCAACTCTACTTTAATAACAAAAAATGAAGCTGTGAACTGTGGTGTAGGTCACAGACGCGGCTCAGATCTGGTGTTTCTGTGGCTGTGGTATAGGCCAGTAGCTACAGCTCCAATTTGACCCCTAGCCTGGGAACCTCTATATGCCATGGGTGCTGCCCTAAAAAGACTAAAAAAAAAGCACCAGGTATTTTTAATTCCTTGTGTTAGTCAAAGATTTATTTGATAGGACACAAAAACTAAGATCCATGGAAGAAGGAATGATTAATTTAATTTTATAAAAAATCTTAAACATATTATCTTCAGCAGAATTTGCTAAATGAATGAAAATAAAGCCATAGAGTGTGATAAAATATTTACAAGTGATGTCTGAAAAAAATGTGCTGTATAGTTTTATAATGTGATAATATGAAAACAAGTAATCCATTTAAATGTACAAAAGATTTGAAGCAATATTTCACCAATGAAGATATACATATGACAATTAAGTATGGAATAAATGCTCAACTTCATTATTTACTGGGGAAATTCATATTAAAATGAGAAAGAGATACCACTACATACCCAATAGTATAGCTAAAATGAAAACAAATGAAATATCAAATATTGGCAAGAAAATGGACCAACTGAAAGTCTCATGTATTACTGCAGGGAATTCAAAATTGTAGAGCAACTTTGGAAACCAATTTTTCAGTCTAAATTATTGTTAAATTATATGCACACTGTAGGACCCAGCATTTTCCATTCCATAGGTATTTACCCAAGAGAAATAAAAATATATCCAAACTCTTATACCTGAATGTAGCAGTTTTATTTATGATAAACATAAACTGTTAACAGCATAAATGTCTACTAATGGTGAAGTATGAAATTCTAGATAAGGCAAAATTATAGTTACAGAAGTGATGACTGGTTGCCAATGACCATGTTGAGGGATGTTAATTGACTGCAAAGGCATGCTGGGATACATTTCAGGTTGAAGCAAATATTCTAGATTTTTCTTTTTCTTTTTTTAGGTCCTCACCTGTGGCATATGCAGGTTCCCAGGCAAGGGGTTGAATCAGAGCTACAGCTGCTAGCGTATGCCACAGCCACCGCAAGGCAGGATATGAGCCACGTCTGCAATCTACACCACAACTCACTGCAATGCAGGATCCTTAACTGAGCAAGGCCAGGGATCAAACCCACAACCTCATGGTTCCCAGTCAGATCATTTCCCTTGCACCACAATGGGAACTCTTCAAATATTCTAGATCTTGAATGTCATACCAGTTAGTCAAATATATAGGTATAAAATATATATTTATATGTATTTATTATAAAATATACTTATATAACATATATATATATATATGTATGTATGTATTTCATGTGTGTCAGAGTTCACCAAACTATATACTCTTAAATTTAAAGAGCTTTATTTTATGTAAATTATATCACAATCAAGTTAACTAGGGGATACAAAGACTATGTGGGTGATTATTTTGAAGCATAAAAATAGCAAAACCCTCTATCTCTGGGGATTCACTTTTTTTTTTACAATTTTTTTGTTGTTTTTGTTTGTCTTTTTAGGGACACCCACAGCATATGGAGGTTCCTAGGCTAGGTGTATAATTGGAGCTGTAGCTGCTGGCCTGCACCACAGCCACAGCAATGTGGGATCTGAGTCACCTCTGCAAGCTACACCATAGTTCACAGCAATGCCAGATCTTTAACGAATTGAGTGAGGCCAGGGATCAAACCCACATCCTCATGGATACTAGTCAGGTTCGTTTCTTCTGTGCCACAAGGGAAACTCCAGAGATTTATGATAAATTTAAAGGTAAGGGACATCTGCTTCCCCAAAAACCTTAAGAATATGACTAGACTGTCACCAATTGTATTCTGATCAAGTTATATATTCCTGATTGAATCTTAATTTTTTTTTCAGAGTGAGGTTACTGCATCTACTTTTTTAATCAGAATCTGACAGTTTTTAATCTATTATTATTTGATAATAAATTTCATAACAATAATAAAAGTATACACTATTCTACATGTGTGAGGTATTCAAATATGGCTTTCTAAAACATGAATATGTTTGGAAAAAGTTTAATATTTAAATTTAATATTCTAATGTTTTAATTCTGGCTAGTTTCCTTTACCTAAAATTTAAAATAAAATTATATGAGGGTGTAATAAATTCATTCATATGTCATCAATGAATCATAAGTTTTTTTCTCGTTATATAGTGAATTGAGTAACATGTTGTTAACCTGAGTATAAATAAGGAATATAAAATGTAGAATTGATAAACTATTGATGGTGTCTGGAAAAAAAAAGAAGCAGAGACTAATGTTCTAAGTATAGTTAACCCTTAAACAACATGGGTCTAAACTGCACAGGACCAATCATATGCAGGTTTTTAAAAATAAATATACAAATATAGAGCTGTAGAACATTACATGCAGTACTTGTACTAAAATGGATAGCTTATACTTACATAGGTATAAGGTGAATTATGTTTAATACAAAATTAATAATGTGTTAATTTTCTGTTTTATAACTCTGCTTTCAATAAATTAAATTACCATACAGTATGCCTCTTGCTTTCATAATTGGAGAAACTGTATCAGTTTATCATCACAGGTAAGTGATCTTTTAAATGTAACAATATCTCCATTGCTGTATTACAAATATGACTGTAATACTGTAGCTATAAAAATTCCATAAAATGATTCATGCATTAGTGCATACCCTAGCTACTGTGAAGCAGTCATATCAATTACACTAGGCTCTCATAAAACAGTCATATTGCTGCTTTTTTATAAATGCATAAATCATTATACCTACAAATAAATACAAATTTCTTTTCACACTATCTTTTTTTTTTTTATGTCTGCTGTTAGTAATATGTGTACCATCTACAATGTTTTGTACCCCATAAGACAATTTTGATGTAGGGACTGACAGACAAATCAGCTTGTAAACAGATGATTGAACCTATGGCATTAATAAGTACAGTTCAATACTATAAATGCATTTTATGATTTTATTAGTAGTATTTTTTCTCTAGTTTCTTTATTGTAAAAATATAGTATGTAATGCATGTCACATACAGAATGTGGGTTAATCCACTTTTTATGTTATTGGTAAGACCTCTGGTCAACAGTAAGCTTTTAGAAGTTAAGTTTTTGGAGAGTCAAAAGTTATATGTGGATTTTTGATTTTACAGAGGGCTCAGTATTCCAAACCTCCAAATTGTTCAAGGGTCAGCTGTTCAAAACTTAATGTTTGCTTTTGCACAAAAAAACAAAAGCTCTTATTTTATAAATATATGCATATTTTCATCACCAAATACAACAGATATCGTTAAAATCTAGTTTAATAACATGATTAAAATAAATATTAAATAAATTAACTGCTGATTCATTCTAGATTTATTAAGTTATTCCTTATCATGACTTGCTTATTAATACAGACACTTTAGGTGTGTGTGTGTGTAAGAGAGAGAGAAATTTAATATAAAATCTGCTATACTGCAATAGACTGCCATTAGGTGAATTAAATTTAAATTCATATCAAGCAAAATTAAATGTGAGTCAGCAGTTAAAATGTAAATAACAAGAAACAGAGGAACAGAGTAGGTTACCCAAATCTTACACCTGATCTAAATAATGAACCATTATACAGTTTTTATTGAAAGATAAAAATTAAAACCTTTTTATGACTCAACTCTAAATACCCTCGGTGTTCCTGCTGTGGTGCAGTGGGTTAAGAATCTGACTGCAGAAGTTCCCATCATAGCTCAGCAGTTAACAAACCTGACTAGTATCCATGAGGACGCAAGTTTGATCCCTGGTCTTGCTCACTGGGTTAAGGATTGGCATTGCTGTGAGCCGTGGTATAGTTCGCAGACACGGCTTGGATCCCACGTTGCTGTGGCTGTTGTATAGGCCCGCAACTGTAGCTCTGATTTGACCCTTAGCCTGGGGACCTCCATATGCTATGGGTGTGGCCCAAAAAAGCAAAAAAAAAAAAAACACGCTACCCAACTTCAACACTCATTTTAAATCTACAGTAATCAAGAGAGTGATTTTTTAGTGAGAGTAGACAAAAAGATCAAAGAATAAAGAGTGCACAAAAAAATGCCCATAAATATAGTCAACTAATATTTGAAAATGTATTAACATAAATTTGACAATGTATTGACATTAATGACATGTGATGACATGACTGTAGTTGATATATTCAACTAATATTTAACAGTATATTTGTTGTGTCAACAAATAGTGCTAGATGAACAAGTAGACATTCACATGCAAAAAAAACTGAGCATAAGCAAAGAACTTAAAATTTTCACAAAAATTAACTCAAATGAGTAATAGACCAAATATGAAATATAAAACTTTAAAACCCCTAGAAGACAACATTGAAAAAAACCTAGATGACTTCAAACATAATGATGTCTTTTTAGATACAATACCAAAGATATAATTTATGGAAGAAATTGATTGTAAATTTGGACTTGGTTAAAATTAAAAACTTTTTCTCTGTGAAAGACAGTAACAGGAGAATTAGAAGACAAGTCACAGGCTGAGAGAAAATATTCGCAAAAGGTGGAGCTGATATTATCTAAAATATACAGTGAACTCTTAAAATTCAACAATAAGAAAAAAATCCTAGTTAAAAAATGGTACAAAGACCTAGAAAGAAGGACACCTCACCAAAGAATATATACAGATGAAAAATAAGCATATGAAATGAATGCTCCCTATCATATATCATCAGGAAATGGTAAATTAAAACAACAGTGAGATACCACTATACAACAATTAGAATGGCCAAATCCAGAGTCTTGAAATACCAAATGCTGAGAATGTGGAGCAAAGTGGAGCACAATTTTTGTTCTGAGTTAGGATTATTTCAAGTAAATATTTTTGTAGCTTGCTATTGAGTCCACAATATTTAATGGGCAAATTTTTATTATTTAATGCTCAGGTGATCCTGGGACAATACTGCTGCCTTTTGCTTCAGTTTTAGCTATCAAACCTCTTTTTTATTTCCTATTATCTTACTTTAATTGATGCATTGTTGCACTTTTTATGCAAACCTGCCTTTTTTTTTAGTTAGACATTGCCTGAAGTTCAATCAAGCTTAACATATATAGCTACATTTCTCTTATGCTTATAACTTTCTGTACTAGATCTATGACTACATCTGGTTCAAGAGCTCCTTTTTACCATCTATTGACTGTGATTCCCTATTTTGGGGAACAAGGGAAGATTTCCTATTAACTTTCTATGACATCATGATCTTTTTACCTATAGTTCTCCCTAATTTTCCTATTCTCTGCTCATAAAATTCCTGGTTCTAAAAACTGATAATGTGGAGAATGGAAAGTAAGAGCTGTATCTACTTTCTTTAGGCTAAAAGGGTTTTTTCACCCCCTACATTTATCAGAAGTGATAATTTTTTATAGCTGTTGGTAAGTGAACAGAAATGAGATAAAGCAGGATTTAACTCTTGACGCTTTAATCTATGGTCTTCCATAGATAGCATGACCATAAGTTCTCATTTGTCTGGGACAGATCTAATGAAATCCAGCTACCTTTATATCATTATTAATAGTGTTTTTCTTCACTCACAGAAGTGTTCCAACTCAAGAGATAAATTGGTCACCTTAGCCAGTATTACAAACTTGAGTAACTAAAAACAGAATATAGTTGCTTAGACTAAGACTAGGAAGGGAGAGGACTAAAAGTAAATATCATAAAATAGGAAGTATGATTGAAAATGACTGATATGGGTAGAAGACCTAAATAGACATTTCCCCAAGGAAGACATATGGATAGCCAGCAGGCACATGAAAAAAATGCTCAACATCCCTAATTATTAGAGAAATAAATGGAAATCAAAATTATAAGGAGATACCACACACAAGTCAGAATGGCCATCATTAAGAAGTCTACAAATAACAAATGCTGGAGAGGGTGTGGAGAAAAGGGTACCCTCCTTCACTGTTAGTAGGAATATAAATGGGTACAACCACTATGGAAAACAGTATAGGGGTTCTTCAGAAAACTAAATATAGAGCTACTGTGTGATGCAGCAATCTCACTCATGGGCATATATCCAGACAAAACTTTCACTGCAAAAGATAATTCACCCCTATGTTCATTGCAGCACTATTCATTCACAATAGCCAAGACATGGAAACAACCTAAATGTCCATTAACAGATTGAGAAGATATGGTACAGATACACAATGGAAAACTCCTCGGCCATAAAAAAGAATGAAATAATGTAATTTGCAGCAACATGGATACAACTAGAGATTCTCATACTAAGTGAAGTCAGAAAGAGAAAAAAAATACTCTACAGTATCTCTTATATGTGGAATATATAATGTGGCACAAAAGAACATATATACAGCACAGAAGCAGACTCACAGACGTGGAGTACAGACTTACAGTTGCCAAGGGGAAGGGTACAGGAGAGGGATGGACTGAGAGTATTAGTTAATATTATAATAGTAGATGCAAACTATTACATTTAGAATGGTTAATCAATGAGACCCTGCTGTATAGCACAGGGAACTATACCAATCTCTGGTAACAGAACATGATGTAAGATAATATGACTAAAAGAATGTATATATATGAATGATTGGGTCACTGTTCTGTACAGCAGAAATTGACACATTATAAATCAACTATACTGTAATAAATTTTTTTAAAAAATGAAATGAGAGAAAATACCTACCCTGTATTTATGACCAATCTACTTCCACTGATTTTTTTTTAAAAATTGAGGAAATAAGGTCCAATAAAGTTAATAAAATTAAAGCGTTTATAGCTAGTATAGAAAATACAGACCAGGAGAAGGAGGATGAAATAGGAGTTTCATCCTCAATATTGAGAGAAAAGGGACAACTAATCAGAAAAATGACATAAAAATAGATTGTTCAGAGGAGAGAATAAATTGGTTTTTAGAAAATTTCAGAAATAATTCCAAATGCAATGAAAAGGGCACAAAGGTGAAAATTAGTAAGGATATTAAAAATTTTAAAGAAATTTTGTTAGTAAGTGAAACTTTGTGGAAAGCAGAGTACATTTAAGATAAATGTATATGAATCTATCAGATAACATTAATTCTGAAATTTTACTTTTTACGTTAAGGCTCTAATGCTTCTTTTCAATTTAAATATTTCCCCAATACAAGTTATTTAGATTTGATTTTTCAATAGTGATGTTCATATACAAACATTTTCATTTTTCTAGAGACTTATAAGATACATGACCAAAGGTAAGGTATCTGTATGAAGCTAAGTGATATTAGCTTAATGAATTTCATTTTGTGGTCACTTGTGCCAGAAAAGAAGCAATTCCCTACAAAACCCATTCTTTAATGATTAGGTAAGGGAGTTTCAGGAAAAAGTGTGTTTAGCATAAAACATAGCAGTAAAGTTATGTTACTTTTGAGGAAAAAAATAAAGGACAATATCAATGCTTTAAATATCTTGATAGAGGAAAGGACAGATGGAAAGGAACTTCTGACAACTTTAAAATTTCATTGTATTAGCCTTAATAGAACATATAATTAGAAGGGTATAAAGTACTTGTAAAACAAAAATATAAGAGGACTAATCTAACATAATTTTGTATGCCTTTATAGGAAAATTCAAAATTATATATTATATACATATATGTGTTTATGTATATGCATAAACCAAATATATATGGGTGCATATATTTAAAATTATATATAAATTATTATATAAAAGTATTATAAATATGTATAAACAACAGACATCACAGAAATACAAAGGATGATAAGAGACTACTATATGCAACTATATGGCAATAAAATGGAAAACCTAGAAGAAATGGACAAATTCTTAGAAAAGTACAATCTCCCAAGACTAAACCAAGATGAAATAGAAAATATGAATAGAGCAATCACAAGTTCTGAAATTGAAAATGTGATTAAAAAACTTCCAACAAACAAAAGTCCAGGGCCAGATGGTTTCACAGGTGAATTCTATCAAACATTTAGAGAAGAGCTAACGCCTATCCTTCTGAAACTCTTCCAAAAAATTGCAGAAGAGGGGACACTCCCAAACTCATTCTATGAGGCAACCATCACCCTGATACCAAAACCAGACAAAGATACCACAAAAAAAGAAAATTACAGGCCAGTCTCACTGATGAACATAGATGCAAAATTTCTCAACAAAATACTAGCCTACCGAATCCAACAATACATTAAAAGGATTGTACACAACGATCAAGTGGGATTTATCCCAGGGATGCAAGGATTCTTCAATATCCACAAATCAATCAGTGTGATACACCACGTTAGCAAACTGAAGAATAAAAACCATATGATCCTCTCCATAGATGCAGAAAAAGCCTTTGACAAAATCCAACACCCATTTCTGATAAAAACCCTACAGAAAGTGGGCATAGGGGGAACCTACCTCAACATAATCAAGGCCATCTATGACAACCCCAGAGCTCACATCATTCTCAATGGTGAAAAGCTGAAAGAATTCCCGCTGAGATCAGGAACAAGACAGGCTTGTCCACTCTCGCCACTACTATTCAACATAGTTCTGGAAGTCCTAGCTACAGCAATCAGAGAAGAAAAAGAAATAAAAGGAATCCAAATTGGGAAAGAAGGAGTAAAACTATCACTTTTTGCAGACGACATGATACTATACCTAGAGAATCCTAAAGACTCTACCAGAAAACTGTTAGAGCTCATCAATGAATTTGGCAAAGTTGCAGGATACAAAATTAACACACAGAAATCAACTGCATTTCTACATACCAACAATGAAAGATCAGAAAGAGAAATTAGAGAAGCA
>PVHT020000141.1:36622716-36636819 GCA_004024745.2 Catagonus wagneri | reverse complement strand
GTAGCACACCTTTGAAAAGTATTGCCCATTAGTCCCCATAGTTGATGCTGCAGTATAACTGGGGTTACCAGAGTAACAATCCTTAAAGGAAAATTGTATAAGTGGCCACAAAAATAGTGAAAACTATTTTAAAAGGACTAAAATTAAATGCCTAAAATAAATATTTATTACTTAACATTATTTTAAGTAGAAAGCATCTGAATAAATGAACTATTGACACATGCACAAACATGAATGACCCACAAAAATTATGCTAACTGAATAAAGCAAGAGACAACGACATGCTGCATGATTCCATTTATATGAAATTTCTAGAAAAAGTAATATCAGATCAGCACTTTGATTTGAAGCTGATAGTGGGAACAGAGATTTGACTCCAAAGGCTTGGGGTGTTTCTTTTTATTTTTTTAAGAGTATAATTCATTTACAGTGTTGTGTCAATTTCTGCTGTATAGCATAGTGATCCAGTCATATATATATATATTTTTTTCTCATATTATCGTCCATCAATTCTATCCCAAGAGACTGGCTATAGTTCACTGTGCTATACTGGGAGGATATTTTAGTGGCGGGGTTAAACTATTCTCAAACTGGGTTGTGATTGTAGCTGCACAACCTTATGAATTTATTGAAAATCATTGGATTGTTAAACTTAAAACTGGTGATTTTATCAAGTTGGAAAAAAAATTAAAGGGCTATAAAACAGCTGTTGTTAGGCTATTTATATACATACAGTATCTGGAGTAATCATTTGATTTCACCAATCTTTCACATAAGTAGAAATAAAACTAGTAAATATGATGCTATTTGGATGAGTTAATTTAGATTCTTTCTTACCTCATATGTGCACTTATGTTGACAGAAAAGATCAGCTCAATTAACTAAAATTACTTTGTGTATAAAATAGATTCAGAAGCTTAGTCATTAATGCTTCCAAGTTACATTTCTATGTATTTTTTTCCATTACAACTGCATTTCAAACTAAAAATAGAGATTGAGCTAAATTTTTTTCTCTAATGCTTTCTTTGGTTATTACATCTGCCTCCAGTAAAAAAAAATTAATATGAATCATATACTAAGAACAAACATTGTAGAGTGCCTGAAAGAAAAATAAATACATTTTCCTAGACTTTATATCTTTCTATATCTTTTTTAAAATAAAGACTTAAAACATTGTCCGTGGGAATAGAAATAAACCAAAAGCTGAACCTCCCAAAATGGAAGTTGTTTTTAATAAGAAAAAGACTACTAAATAAAACCATTTATTATCAAAGATTCCTTCTTTATGCTCCTTCCAAAAAACAAATTTAAGGTGCTTGTCCATGCAATATAAGAAATATAAATTCTTAGTCAGTTTTCTCTACAAAAGTAAATTTTTTTAACTCAGGTTAATAGAATCTTGTTAGTAAATGAAGATAGTTCATTTACATTTTAGCATCTGGAAACTATTGTGCCATTTTCAGGTATATTCTCTAGTTTACTCAAAAGAAGACTGATTCATTTTAAATGTGCATTTAATATTTTCCTGGTGTCTATGTTTAGCAAATAATACAACAGCCACAAAAATTACTACAATAACAAAACTACAATAACTACAATAAAAAAATATGTATTCAGTATTTATGGTCTAAGCCCAACTTATAATAATATACTTAATTCTCTCATCAGTTCTGTGATACAAGTGATAGGAACTCCAAACAGGTTTTCCTGGAATCAAGGAAAAATCTCAAGGTCAGAGGTAGCAGAAGGTAAATGAAGATGATTTTCTTTTGGCAAATAATTAATAAAAGTAAAATAAATCATATGGTTTATTTCTCCACATATATAGCCATTGACTATGATATTTGCACCATAAATCAAGCACCAAATTTATATATATATGCGTGTGTGTGTACACACACACACACACACACACACACACACACACACCTGTATACATGTGTATGTATGGCAGGAGGAAAAAAATTAAAAATACCCTTCAAATGTTATTTGGATCAAAATAAAAGTGTATCTTAGAGTTCACCTGAAGGATGTGGAACCTGTAACCATATCCAGAAAACAAATTGGTTGGTTAGAACAATGTGCAACCTGACAGCATGCAGCCCACCCAGTCCTAATCTCTTCCAAGAATCATCATTACCCTTCTCCACACTCCCGCAGTCTCACCCACAGCCTTGCGCAGTTTTCAGAGGCAAAACTCTTTGAAACAAAAGCAGCTTTCACAGCAAGAGACAAGAGATGCTTATTTTGGTTAGGGAAAGACATTATAGTTACATGTAATCTTCATCAGAGTTCTTCAAAAAGAAACACTGACAATCAAAGATAGACCGTATATATTTAAGAGAATCCAACTGTTGAAGAGGAAACTAAAACCACCTGAAGATAATTAAATACTGACAAACTAATAAAAGACATCAAAGGACATTTAAAATTATAGATAATGACATGTCTACAGAGATAACATTTTCCTCAAAGTATTGTTTTACAAAAAGAAAATAATCAGAGGTGTTGAAAATTAAATATAATTAATTGCTAAAATTTAAGAGAAAAAACATGTCCAAATAATAATAGAAAACATGCCTCTAAGATTAAATAATGAGCACAAGGATCTGGCTGAGGAATATTCCCAGAAATCAGTGCATATAAACAAGACATAGAAATCATTAAAGTGTTTATCAGAAATTTAAGGCTAGATTTATGAGTATCACAATCTAGCAGCATTCTAAATAGAAAACAGAGGAAAGGAGGAAGAGGACATGTGAAAATAATTACTATATAATTTCTTAGCATATTGCAACATTATCTTTTTAATTTTTTAAATTAAAATGACTTTGCCATTTTCCATTCCCACTAAAATGGGACTTCAATTGCTTTGCCAGATAAGTGGTTTATGAAAATTAATCCCAAAGAAGACAATTTGTTCAAGATTGAACTCAGTAAGTATCTGAGCTACAATTAAAGCCTGTGATATTCACACACACGCACATTTGCACACTTTCATATGTTATAATTCTCTAGACTTATCGTGGTGATCATTTTGTAACATAAAGAAATATCCAATCACTATGTTGTGCATCCAGGAACTAACATAGTGTTGTAGGTTAATTACACTTCAAAAGTATCAGACAAACATAGAAAAAGAGAAAGATTCATGGTTACCAGAAACAGGGGTGAGAAGGGGGAACAGGATGAGGGTGGTCAAAAGGTACAGACTTCAATCAAAAGATAAATAAGTACTAAGGATGTGGTGTACAACATATTTGATATAATTAACACTGTTTTATGTTACATATGAAAGTTAAGAGAGTAAGTCCTAAGATTTCTCTTCACAAGGGAAAAACCTTCTTTTGTATCTACATGAGATGATAAATCTTCATTAAATTTATTGTTCCAATCATTTAATGATATATGTAAATCAAATCGTTATGCCGTACACTTCAAACTCATACAGTGCTGTACGTAAATTCTATGTAAAACCAGATTAAAAAAAAATCCTTTAATGTAATTTTTTCTAATATGTGGCTGAGTCCATCTGTGCCCTAACGTAGAATTTCATTTTCTACTCCTTAAAGAGTTACTCTTATATCTCTGCTACCTCAGCAGGTGTCATGGGTGTTCAAGTGCTTGAAAGGTCAGGATATCTAAATATATGTAATTGATAAAACTGGTGGCTATCCTAGGCTGACTTACAGTTAGGTGACTCATTAATTGGTTCTATGTTCACTGAGAGCACTTAAGGAAAAATGGATTCTTTAAAGCTAAAAGGCAAATATAATTTTTGTGCTTAAAATGCTGGATATTTACCATGGATTTGCTATCTGCAGTTTTATGAACTATATAATTTCCTAGCGTATCGGGACATTATCGTTTCAATTTTTTTTATCGTTTTAATTTTTTAATTAAAATGTCTGTGCCATTTTCAATTGCCACCAAAATAGGATTTCAGTTGATTCACCAAAACTTTGTATTGTCTGTTTTTAAAGTATTGTTTTGTTTCAAAATTTTAGCTATTCTAGTATGTCTTAGATATTTTATATGATATTAATTTGGATTTTACAAACAGTTAATATGAGCATACTTTCATCTACTTAAATGCTATTAGTGTATATTATTTGGTCATTTATCTGTGTGAAATTTTGCCTATTTTTTATTACTTAGTATTAATTTATTTGCTGCTTATTGAGGTTTAAGAGTTCTTTATACATTCTGGACACAGATCCCCTATCAGAAATACAATTTAAAACATTTCTCCCAAGCTGTGACTATACATTTCTTTCTCTACATCTTTTGAGGAGAAGTTCCTAATTTTGAAGAAGTTACTATTTATAATTTTTTGTTTGTTTTTTAGGGCCACACCCTAGGCATATGGAAGTTCCCAGACTAGGGGTCAAATCGGAGTTGTAGCTGCCAGCCTATGCAACGGCAACGCCAGATCCGAGCTGCATCTGTGACCTACACCACAGCTCACAGCAACACCAAATCCTTAATCCACTGAGCAAGGTCAGGGATCAAACCCGTGTCCTCATGGACACTAGTCAGGTTTGCTAACATATAGCCATGACAGGAACTCCCACTGTTTATAATTTTTAATTCATCAAGCTTTTGGTGCTATATCTAAGAAAGCCTTGCCTAAGATCACAAAGACCTTTCTCCTATGTTTTCTTTTAAAAGTTTTAAAGTTTTAGATGTTCCATTTTGTTGTATAATATTTTTTGTTTGCATGTGATGAAATGTGGACACATTAATATTTTGATAAAAATTTAACCTCTTCCTAAGTACATAACATTATTTTATATACTGTCAATTGTAACATTTCAGTGACAGTGATGGTCAGTTGTTGGAGAATTCTAAATAACTGATGACTGTACAGACATAGAGCATACCTGCTTTTACAGCTTGCACTGGTGAAAGACAAAGTATTATTTAGAGATAAGTAGTCAATAACTAAGATTACGTTCTTACTTTTATTTTAGAGAGCAGTCTATAACTGACAGAATGATCAAACTTTTTTTCAATGTGAGACATAAATATCGAATATAAAACTTAGAGGTGAATTAGAAAAAAATTATGATTTGCTGATCCGGGAGGCAAATTTAGTACCATAGCAATAACTGGCATTTCAAAAATTTTTTTCCTATTCCCAACTATGACACATTTTCAAAGAGATTTAACAGTAGTAATTTGAAGATAATTTATTAAAACAAGTAGAGGTAATCCTTAGGAAACAGTAGTACCACCTCTGCAATTTATTTTTGTCAGTTGGATTAGCTTATTATTTTATACAATGAACAAATCTTTATTTAAATTTAACTTTGCTAAATTAAATGAAATTACAAATATAATCAACATCTTTGCATTACAATAAATATTTCTAATTATTGCTTTTGTATCAACACTTAATCATGCAAAAACTTAAAGCTAGTGAAGAAAAAAAGGTGTTTAAAGATGCTTTGTTTCTCAGACCTGCAAGTGTATATCAGAGATGAAATGCCTGGATTAAAAACTTCCCGTGGAGTTCCCGTTGTGGCTCAGAGGTTAACGAATCCGACTAGGAACCAAGAGGTTGCAGGTTCGATCCCTGGCCTCGCTCAGTGGGTTGGGGATCAGGTGTTGCCGTGTGCCGTGGTGTAGGTTGCAGACGCGGCTTGGATCCTGCATTGCTGTGGCTGTGGCGTAGGCAGGCGGTTACAGCTCCGATTAGGCCCTCTAACCTGGAAACCTCCATATGCCACGTATGTGGCCCTAAAAAAGGCCAAAAAACAAAGAAACAAACAAAACCTCCCCTGATTCTTTATAACTTATGTGATTTATTTTCTAATAAACCTTGTGCAATATGGAAGAAAAAACAATTGTGTATCATTTGCTTGACTGTTATAAGTCTAGACATTTTTTTAATACTGTAAGCATATGCCTAAAGGGAGAAGATAAAGAATAACATATGCTGTATTTGTCTGATCCTTTTGATGAGTTTTTCCTCTAAAATAATTTTTCCAGGTTTTTATATATTTAATATACTTAATATGTTTCTATTCAAGAACCCTCTGTTTCAAAATGAAATTATTTTTTATACAAACATGAGCCCACTGCATAACTTGGATAATGTTTATGACTTATTATCTTAAATGTTATAACTTTTTGCTTTTTCCTCTGAAATTAAACATTTCTGCCTCTCATTTTTCTCCTTTATCTCTCTTTTTTCTTTTTGGTTGTTGTACTATGATGCTGTGTACCCACACACACACCCTTTTTTTTCTACTTTGCTTCACAACAAAATGCATGGTAAAACAACTGAAGTCATCACTGAAATCCAAAGCTTAATTCTTCCCCTAGGTTAGTAGTTTTATCATTATGTAAACATTATAACTCATTTATAATTTGAGCTTCTTCATACTAAATACATGATTTAGGTACACTAGCCCACATATTTCACAACAAAACCATATTCCCTCTCCCACTGGGCAAATAGCTTTAAAACATCTGGCAACGTTGAGTTTATTCCACAAGGAAGGGACTGGGATCAATATAGACAGATGTCTTGTTTTTATTTCATATTAATTTTCCATTAGAATAGGTGTTTCCTGCTGCTGAGGGAGGGTTGACAGAGAAAGGAGAGATTCTAGAATTGATGCACTAATGAACTAACTTTAGGTTGAAGGAAATAACATGTGTGAGATTACCCACAGGAACAGTCAGAAACGTAACCAAGCAGAAAATACTTGACATTAGGGTGTCATTCAGAAGAATTATTAAACCACATTTAATAAGTGGGGGTTAGTAATAGGGATCCTGCCTTTTAGATACATGTTTCATGGGTAAGATGTAAAGACCTGCAGAGGTTTTCGTTAGTCATTGAGATAATGCGAATTAAAGAGCCAGGGCTAGGATGAGGTGAGGCATTCCTCCAGAACAAAATTTAAGGGAGTAACAAAACACCACAGTGATCAAGGTAAGCGATACTTTGATGTAACATTTGAAAAAATAAAAAATTACAAAGAGCTTATATCAAAAATTTAAGTGTAAGATAGGACCTGTTAGGCCACAATGTGATATCTACTGGAATGTATAAAATTTTGAAAGACTAGCAATACAAAGTGTTGTCAAGGATGTAAGGCAACTAGAATTTCCATAAGCTTCTGGTGAGAATATTAAAATTTACAACCACTTGAAAAATATTTTAACAGTTTCTAATGATGTTACACATACACTTACCCAATGACCCAGCAATCCCAGACTCATCCTGTTATATCCCAAGAGAAGTGAAAACATATTTTTTTCAAAAGGGTTGTTCATAATACGCAGTAAAAAGATACTCATGGCAGCTATTTTAATAAGCCAAAGACTGGAAAAAATGTGAATGTTCATTATCAGAAGAAAGGATAACCAAGTCATGTCATTGCTATGATAGCAAGTAATCTTCACAGAAACCATGTGGGGAAAAAAAAGGAACAAAAGAATGTACTCCTATTTATATAAAGCTCAAGAACAGGCAAAATTAACCTTTGGTGATAGAAATTAAACAAATTTAAAAATCTGAAAAAACATATGCCTCTTTTGGGGGTTTACTACCTGAAAAGGAACTGATATAATGAATTTTTTTTTTTTTTTGCCTCAGGTGTGTGCATTTACCAAACTGATTCAACTCCATAACTGAGATCAGTACATTGGATTACATATAATTTGTACCTTCATTTCAAAAGACAGGGGAAAAATAAGAGAAAGAGTAGAGCAGTGTTTCTCAACCTTTTTTTCACTATTCCCTCCTTAAGTAGCTTTTCTGAATATTTTTTTTCCTAATTGGACCTCCATCAATGGAATTTTAATACCATAGATACATCTGTTTATATATTTTTCATATAGTTGTGCTCCATACATAATTTGGTAAATTTATTTTTGCTCTCTCCCCCATAACTCAGTTTTACTTGCTTGGGGGCAATATTACTCCACTGAGAACGCATGGACTACAGTTAAGTGGGTTACACAGTAGGTGGTCAGAACCATCAAAGTGATATTTAAAAATTAATCATAACTCCCCTACTCCAAGCACCCAAATGAGAAAATGAACCTGTAACTCGTCTGTGAGGAATAGAATTAATTTCCTTGAAAAGGTGAGGAAAAGAAACATATCATTTAAAACAGGGCAAATATTAAATAAAAAATAATTCATAACATTATAGACAAAAATAATTGATTTTGCTCATTAAAAACCATCTGTATTAAACATTTTGAATATTTTTAAGCTGATAGTTTATTCTGCATCAGAAATAATGCCTCAAGCAAAGTGGGAATGGAATATCATAATCTCTAAAAACAGAAAAATGCATAGTTAATTTACATCAACAAACTCTATGTACCCTTAATTTTTCCCCTTTCTCCATTGTAAGTCCTGCTTGAAAAAAATTCTAAATGAAAAAGCTCCTTCTACTTTTACATCGCTTAGAGCTGGATATATCCCAGCAATATAAGTAAAGTTTTACTTTTACCATTTATTTACAATAAATAGCTTTAGCAACTCAGTGGTTAGCAGAGTTATAATTGAATATTTATTCCATATTTTTTTATTATTTGAATTTTACATCACAGGCAAAGCCATACTTTAAAGTTGTAAGCTTTATTATCCTGGTATATCAGGCAAATGAGTGTTTGATGGGGTGTGCTAATGTGAGCTAAAAATAAAATCCCATCTGTTCACCTTTCAAACTACACTGCATCAATACCCAGCATATTGGGTACTACATAATTTAATGAAATGCAAATAAAAATTTGCTTATTTTTATCTGTCTCTAACAGTAAAATCAGGCTACTTTTAAGAGGGGACATTTCATGTATGATTTTCTGGAATGCAATAAATTTGTGTCTTGGTCAAAATAAACTGAACATAAATAAAAGTAAACAACCCAGTGACTGTTTTCAGTCTCAAGAAATAAATGCTTATATACCATAAAAGTTTGATCATTTCTGCCCATTGCTTGGAAAACAATACATTTTAAAGTGAGCATATATCCAAATATTTTTCATAGATAGAATAATTTATCAATTGGAAAATACCCATATCCTTGCTTATGAATTATGCTACTTGGCTAAGTAAAGTAAACCCTATTGTTTCATTTGTCCAACTTTTACAGTTGGTCTTCATACCCCCTTATGCATCAAAGCTGTTCCTTAATATCATCTATGCCATAAATGATATCATTTGGCTTAACTGAGTAAAGAAGGCTGATAAACAGAAAAAAAAATGTTCTTGCAGACCCATTGATTGTACTGTTTGATGTAATTCCACAATGCACTTTTGTTAAAAGCATTTTAAAATTAACATTTATATGGATATTTTATTATCCTATCATTAGGAAACACATTTAAACTCAAATAGACATAGTCCTTTCACCTGTTTATCATAACCAGTTCTGATACCTTTCAGTGAATTATTACTAAGACCACAACCATTATTTGAAATATTCCATTTTGAGATATAACACCACTCAGTGTATCAGTAGGATGGTAATTCTATTTTATACTCAATATATTACTTGAAAGAAATTTATATACATAGTTTTATCTTGTGGCAGAGTTATTTTCTTTGGCATTGATGATTGCATTTCCTTCTTTGTCTTTGATAAGGATAGATATAACCATATTCTCTAGATCTTTTACCTTCCATTAACCTATTTATTCACATACATATTTCTTAGTCAAAACCAAAATAACCTGAGACGCAATTTCACAAAACATTGTTGAAAATGCCTGCTCTCTAGTAATAGAAAGATGCTGAATCATTTCTCTTAGGCTATCTTTCTGTCTGAAATTTCCTAATTTCTCACACCACTTGGCTTTGACCATGTAACTTGGTATCTATTTTCTTACTTATCCCACTTGTCTAATGGATCAGTTTGTATTTTGTTTGATGGAGTGTGCCTATAACTTATGATCCAAAGTCATTTTAAAGAGTGAAATAGCATTAAGTAACTGGAAAAGGGATAATTAATCAGGTCTGTCCCGGGAAAATTTTGATGCGTGATCAATTTAAGACCTGATTATATTAGAACAGGATTTCTAGTATTTGTCCCACATCCCCATACACTGATGCCATCTGAAACCCAATATTTCTCACTTCACCCAAGGAAAGCCTGTATGGTTCACATTTAAATTTATATGCCCACCAGGAGAGATGGGTATGATGTTTCTCAAATTAACACTTTTACACTCTGCCTTATGAAATCTTTGGGACATTTTCCTCTCTAAATAGCTCATATCATCTGCTTTGATTTAGCATCTTCTGAAAACTCTCAGCTATGTTCAAACTCTAGAACTGATTGCTTCACCTTTGGAAGTTTTGAAAAAACAGTAGCTAAATCCCTACAAGTGCTGTATTTTAATGAAGAGATTCTCAATGCAATGTGTAGTTAAAAGGAGTGTTTCCTTTTTTTCCCAAGGAAAGTTTTATAATTTTATATTAAAGAAAAATATTTACATATCAAAGGATACCTCATTAATAAAAATGTCCTTATCTATTTTGTATGAACATGTGGGATTTATCTTTTTTTTTAAGTTTTCAAGTAAAATATAATCAAATTGTAAACAAACTAAGAAGGTTTGATTAGATGGCTGACTGGAGAGTCTCTTTGAATGTTTGAGTACCATTCTTGGCAAGAGTAGATAAGTATTTAGAAAGGATTCCTACTGTTTTGGTACAGCAACAATACTTCAAGGCAATAAATCTTGAAATTAAAACCGTAAAAAATAATTTTGAGTCTAATGTTTTATCAAACAGAATACAAACCATTAAGCCTTTGTCATCAGAGAAGAAGGGGATTTAGACCTAATATATCTGACTAGCTGTACCATTACTATTCTATAATTAATAGCACTCAGGATATAGTCAAACAGACAATATTTTAGTGGATAATCCAACAATTCTTTTGGTATTAGAACTAAACTGAGATGTGATAGTGACAGAAAGAATAGATTATCTTAAAGAACTATGACAATACAATTTAGCATTAGATGTACAAGTTGTCCAACATGAAGTGATGGATTACTAGAAGAGAATTGAATGAAATCATGCTGGATATGAGTTCTAGCAAACTTACTAGTATAAAAATCCAGGAAAGTGGATATTTTGTATTTTTAAATTGAAAGGAAACAACTTTTTATATCATTAAGAATCAATAGGATTTTTAGTAAAACTGTGTTCTGGGACATTATTTAACAAAATGTTTGATGTTGACTAATATTACCATCACAGATTATTGCATATTATCTTAACATTTCTGGACATTTAGTCAAAATGTATATGTGTGTATTACACATTTAACATGATTATAACCATGTAAATATTCCTGGACATGTATGCTACATGTGTTTTTTTGTGTGTGTATGAGGTTTGTGTCTGTGGGAGTAGGTGTGGATATGATCAAACTGTATTTTATCATCTCAGCACAGAGCATACTATCAGATAGAAAGGTCCATATTTGGACCTATTATAATCTATATAATAACACCTTTTCTATGCTAAGTGCATTATATTAGGTATAATATTCGACTGGGAATCAGAGATCCGAACTCTCTATTTAGGGTTTTCAGAACTTACTGATGACTTTTGATGAGCCATTTAACTACTTTGTGCCTTACTTTATAGATCATAAAATAAACTTACAGATAAGTGTATAGAAAGCTAATTTCCCCAATTTTGAATTTTTATGATTTTCTGTAGCAAAAATAAATTCCTCTTAAGCTTTTCCACTTTAGTTCAGTTTCTTTCAGGGTTGGCTTAGAAAATGATCTTCTGTGGTCATTAGCATAAAAACTAAAATTAGAAATGTCTATGAGGGAATATAGAAGAAAATGGACACACACAAAAAAATCTTTACCAGTTTTATTCTCTCTCTGTCTTGACCAAAAATTTTGTTAAACATTTCTATTTTATTGTACCACAATATGTGTGTGGGAGGAAAACATTAAACAAATTTTCCAGCGTCCATCATTGTTTAGATGTAAATTAAATTTATATTCTGAGTTGTATATTTAAGTATATTTTTTAAAGAGCAGGGGTGATAATAGATAACATTCACTGAGTGTGTATTATGTGACAGTTATTGTGCTAGGCATGGAACAAGGTCAATTTCATTTAATCCTTAGAACAACTCTATGAAATTAATTGTATTAACTTAGAAACAGACCTAACTCTGAAAAAGTGGTACTTCTAGTATAAAAATATTTTTTAATCTCATAAAGTCATAGATCTAAAAAGTCTTCATCAATTTTCCTGCCTCTAGGCTTGACTCTACATAAAACATCCCAGAAAAATTAAAATAAATCATTTTTTTAAAAACCTTCCAGGAAAGCAATTAACTTTCCTCCCTTGGAGCTTAAGCAAATTTTACTATCAGCAAATTACTTTTCTATTTAATCTTGATACTTTTTTACTATACTCTAAAACTACAGCTTTTCTAACTTTCATGGAATTTATAAAATATTCATTAATATATTTCATATGATAGACTGTCATATACATACAGACAATTTTTAAATACTGATTCAGAGAGCGTTAAGATAATTGGCAACACTACCTTCATTTAAGCTAATGGCAAAAACAGTCCACTAATGAGAGTAGATCAGAGAATTTAAGATCCTAATAAAGTGTTTTAGATACTTTAATGGTTTATAAAATTGAAAATGGAGAAAGTGACAATCACAGCTTACAGTTCTGCAAACAAATGACCTGAGTAGAAATGAAGGCAGAAGTTCAAATCCACAGGACAGCCTTGGGAACTAGGGATATAAAGTCCATTGTGGTGGATCTCGCACAGAGCGACATTCTAATCTTCTTTCTTGTCTCACCCACCACAGCCTCAGATTTATTGTTTTATTAAATTTTTATTTGTCTTTTTTTCTTCTTCTTGGCTGTTTTTAGGAACAATTACTACCCAATCCTCTACTGTTTCATTCTGTTGCTTTCCCTCCTTGTTTTAGCATTTCTGAAAAGACACTAGTTTCTTTTCATAAGCTGTAGGCAAAGAAAATTGCTATTATTTTTTTGTTTGTTCTACTTCATGGGTCTTCCTAAACCAGCCATTCTTTTTAATATTCTTAAAATGTGTTCTGGTTCAGGTATGAGAATGTGTTGCTGATAAGCAGCATTTTATTTCTAATAAAAAATACAGTATCTTTAAAAATTTCCCTTGCAGGCTTTACCTAAAGTAAGGATTTAGTAATCTCACTTTAGTATCTATGTAGAGAGATGTATTTATCTATGTATACAGATATATATATCAATGTATACAGATATACATATGTGTGTATGTATATATATATATTATTGATATATTTTATAATAATTACTTTATTGATAATTAAGTCATAGTTTCTCAACAAAACTAAAAGTAAGAGGAAAATTATACAAATAAATAAACCTGATTCTTACTGGCAAAAGAGGCACTCTGCCCTACCTCTATCACTAGGAGTTAGGGGGATCAAATTAAACTGAAGCTTATGGAAAGGCTTTTAAATATAATCGGTAGAGGAGATTGGATTAAGATGGCGGAATAGAAGGACTGGAGCTCAACTTCTCTCCCGAATAACAGCAAAAATACAGCCAAATGCCGAGCAACCTTCAACCAAATGGACTGTAAACTTCCAAAAAAGATACTCTGCTCCAGAAGACAAAGAGGAGACCACATCAAGAGGTAGGAGGGGCGATTATGCGATAGAAGCAACACCATACCTCCTGGGTGGGAAGCCCCACAGACTGGAAAGTAACTATCACAGAGACTCAGCTACAGGACTGAGAGTTCTGAGCCTCACGTCAAAACCCCACGCCTGGGGATCGGACACAGGGAGAAAGAGCCCCCGGAGCATCTGGCATTGAAGGCTGGAGGGGCTTGTGTGCAAGAGCTCCACAGGACTGGGGAAAACAGAGACCCCACTCTTGAAAGGCACACACAGACTTTCACGTGCACCGGGTCCCAGGGCAAAGCAGTCTCCAGAGGAATCTGGGTGGAACCTGACTGCAATTCCTGGAGGATCTCCTGGGAAAACAGGGGTGACTGTGCCTTGTTGTGGGGGAAGGGCATTGGAGGTGAAGCTCGCGGGGACATTCAGCAGCCTGCA
>PVHT020000141.1:36460711-36608801 GCA_004024745.2 Catagonus wagneri | reverse complement strand
TCCAACAATACATTAAAAGGATTGTACACCACGATCAAGTGGGATTTATCCCAGGGATGCAAGGATTCTTCAATATCCGCAAATCAATCAGTGTGATACACCAAGTTAACAAACTGAAGAATAAAAACCATATGATCCTCTCCATAGATGCAGAAAAAGCCTTTGACAAAATCCAACACCCATTTCTGATAAAAACCCTACAGAAAGTGGGCATAGGGGGAACCTACCTCAACATAATCAAGGCCATCTATGACAACCCCAGAGCTCAGATCATTCTCAATGGTGAAAAGCTGAAAGAATTCCCGCTGAGATCAGGAACAAGACAGGGTTGTCCACCCTCGCCACTACAATTCAACATAGTTCTGGAGGTCCTAGCTACAGCAATCAGAGAGGAAAAAGAAATAAAAGGAATTCAAATTGAGAAGGAAGAAGTAAAACTATCACTTTTTGCAGACGACATGATACTATACCTAGAGAATCCTAAAGACTCTACCAGAAAACTGTCAGAGCTCATCAATGAATTTGGCAAAGTTGCAGGATACAAAATTAATACACAGAAATCAACTGCATTTCTATATACCTACAATGAAAGATCAGAAAGAGAAATTGGAGAAGCAATCCCGTTTACCATCACATCAAAAAGAATCAAATACTTAGGAATAAACCTGCCTAAAGAGACAAAAGACTTGTACTCTGAAAATTATTAGGCACTGATGAAAGAAATCAAGGATGACTTGAACAGGTGGAAAGACATACCATGCTCTTGGATTGGAAGAGTCAATATTATCAAAATGACTATAGTACTCAAGGCAATCTACAATCCCTATCAAATTACCAAGGACCTTTTTCACAGAACTAGAACAAAATAGTTTAAAGTTTGTCTGGAAACACAAAAAGCCCAGAATAGCCAAAGACATCCTGAAAAAGAAAAATGGAGCTGGAGGAATCAGGCTCTCTGACTTCAGACTCTACTACAAAGCTACAGTCATCAAAACCGTATGGTACTGGCATACAGACAGAAATATAGATCACTGGAACAGATAGAAAGCCCAGAATTAAATCCACGCATCTATAGTACACTAATCTATGACAAAGGAGGCAAGAATATACATTGGACAAAAGACAACCTCTTCAATAAGTGGTGCTGGGAAAACTGGACAGCCACATGTAAAAAAATGAAACTAGAACACTTCCTAACACCATGCACAAAAATAAACTCAAAGTGGATTAAAGATCTAGATATAAAACCAGATGCTATCAAACTCTTAGAGGAAAACATAGGCCAAATACTCTCTGACATAAATGACAGCAACATCTTCTCAGATCCATGTGTCAGAGTAAGGACAATAAAGAGAGAAATAAACCATTGGGACTTAATTAAACTTCAAAGTTTCTGCACAGCAAAAGACACTAAACAAAACGAAAAGACAACCCACAGAATGGGAGAAAATATTTGCAAATCATTCAACTGACAAGGGATTAATCTCCAAAATTTACAAACAGCTCCTACAGCTCAACACCAAAGAAACAAACAACCCCATCCAAAAATGGGCAGAGGATCTAGGCAGACAATTCTCCAAAGACATGCAGATGGCAAATAAACACATGAAAAGATGTTCAACATCGCTCCTCATTAGAGAAATGCAAATCAAAACCACTATCAGGTACCACCTTACACCAGCCAGAATAGCCATCATCAAAAAGTCTATGAACAACAAGTGCTGGAAAGGGTGTGGAGAAAAAGGATCCCTATTACACTGTTGGTGGGAATGCAAATTGGTGCAGCCACTGTGGAAAACAGTATGGAGAGTCCTCAGAAAACTCAAAATAGAATTACCATTTGATCCAGCAATCCCACTCCTGGGCATCTATCCAGAGGAAACCATGACTCGAAAAGACACATGTACTCCAGTGTTCATTGCAGCACTCTATGCAATAGCCAGGACATGGAAACAACCTAAATGCCCATCCACAGAAGAGTGGATAGGGAAGATATGGTACATACACACAATTGAACATTACTGAGCCATTAAAAGGAATGAATTTCCAACATTTATAGCAACATGGATGGACCTAGAAATTATCATGCTAAGTGAAACCAGTCAGACAATTAGACAGCAACACCCAATGCTACCGCTTACATGTGGAAACTAAAAAGACACAATGAACTTCTTTGCAGAACAGACAATGACTCACAGACTTTGGAAAACCTTTGGTTTTTCAAATAAGACCATCTGGGGGGTCGGGGGATTCACTGGGGGTTTGGGATACAAAATCTGTAAAATTGACTGTGATGACTTATGTACACCTATAATTGAAATGAAATCCATGAAGAAAAAAAAAAGAAACGGAAAATTGCAGTTATGATTTTGTAATAACCCTTGAAAGACCATGTATATTTAAGAACAATGATTACATTTCAGATATATCTTTTTTTAAATTTTTAAGTCCCTAGATTTCTCATTTTTTTATTTTATTTTTTTTTATTTTATTTTATTTTTTCCTTTTTGTCATTTTAGGGCCTCACCCGCAGCATGTGGAGGTTCCCAGGCTAGGTGTCTTATCGGAGTTGTAGCCACTGGCCTACGCCTCAGCCACAGCAATGCAGGATCTGAGCCGTGTCTGCAACCTATACCACAGCCCACAGCAAAGCCGCATTGTTAACCCACTGAGCAAGGCCACAGATCGAACCTGCAACCTCATGATTCCTATTCGGATTCGTTAACCACTGCACCATGACGGGAACTCCTCGATTTCTCATTTCAAAGTGATACTTGTTATTAAATTTATTCTTTTTTAAAAAAAAATTTTATTTTTTCCATCATAGTTGGTTTATAGTGTTCTGTCAATTTTCTGTGGTACAGCAGTTACCCAGTCACACATACATCTACACATTCTTTTTTTCACATTATCCTCCAACATGCTCCATCGTAAGTGACTAGACATAGTTCTTAATAATTAAAAAATGAAACACAACAAAAAATAAAGTATGTTTGTTCCCTTCCACAACTATGGATGTTATCCAATTTGAGTTGAATATGGATTAGACATATTAATTCTTAAAAACAAAATGAAGTTACAGTGTATGTTCTTAGTTTTGCCCATTATTATTACACTATACATAGTTATATACAGCAAAGTAAAAACAAATCAAATATATATGATCAATTTAAAAGCCTTGAGAGGAAATAAATCTACTTCTTATGGTTTCTTTTTTCTTTGGGGTCTGGGAGATGGAGGATAACTTTCAATATGAACAGTAATGGGGTATTTCAAACCCAAAGGAGAATTTATAAGATGTTTTGAAGAAGTCCAAAGGTGTTCTAATACAGGATGGATTCTTTCAAATATACCCTTCAATACTAAAAAGCTATAAAGTTCCTAACATTTTTTACTGTCAAAAATCACCCTTCCATGGTTTTCAAAGCAAGTGCTTCCTATTATGGTAGAGAACATTTCTTCAATCTGTATGACTATATGATTACTTATATTGCATTTATACATATCTCAAGAAATACAAGACTTACCTAATCAAGTTCAACACTTTCAAGAAAAAAATTGCCTAGTGCTTTTATCTTTAAAACCTCATAAAGGACATCAAAAGCTAAAAATTTAAGCCCTAATTAACTTATATCAATAAAACAATGAAGACCGTTTAATGAACAAGTGAGAAATGTTAGAAAAAGAAAGGAGAGACAGTGTTCTGCATCAGGCCCTTTCTTAGAGGAAAATTTTCATGTTTATCTAAAACTGAAAGGTTGAGTTATGTTCTATTCCGATCATAAAATAGAGATGAATTTGTTTTCCTTTTCATTTTAGTTGTTATTCCTTGTGTAGGTACCTTGTAAAAAATGTTACATTTATATTTTACACAGAATGAGGAATATTATGTGGTTATATATACACCCCATCTATGTAATTTGACTATTTTAACCAGTCGACTTTTAAAATAGTGTCTTAAATTTCCATTTTAAAATAGCATTATAGAAAAATTTTAACTCATCACTTTTTATAGTCTTAACTGAGGAAAGAATGTAGTCTTTAATAATGTACATACCTATCACAAAGCAATTTGCCAGAGACTGTTGCATTTACTGAGGATTTTTAAGGTCAAGTAATGGACCTTGGGAAATACTATCCAGAAAAATTAGCAAAGTCAGCCAGGTAAGCGGTGAAGACACTGCTAGTATCTCACCCAGATCCTCTTTACCACCTGGGATGCCTATTTCTCAAATGCTGTACATTTTAGTAGCTAAAAACTCCCCTTTGCTCCTGTCTCAAAACAATTGCTCTCTGCCAAATAGAAGGAGTTTCAAGCTCTCACCCTGAGAAGTCAGTCGATAATACTGATGGGAAAAAAAATTCTGGTCATTTGACCTCAAGTGTAACTAACATTCTGGTGTTATTTGGCCTCTAATAGTTTTTCCCTGGGATCATACTGGCTTATCTCCAGCTGGGACCATGTTCTTACCGACATTCCTTTTTCCTTCCTGATCTTTCTTCCCTGATCCCCTTTCTCCTGAGAGTGTACTGTACTCTAGCTTATGTTTTTTCTCATGGTGGTATAAATCAACAAATTTATACCATGGTGATATAAATAAAGATAGTGGAATTGAACAACTATATAAATTAATAGCAGTTTGTGGGAGCCAAGTTCTCACTGTTCAAGTGAGAGGTTACACATAACAAGGGAAGAAGTCTAGAATGACCCTTGTGGGAAAGTATTAGACTTGAAGACATCAGTATGAACCCTTGTTTAGGAACATATGGATACAATGTTTATATATAGAAGTAATAATAGCTTCGTGTATATATACACAGACTAGTATGCACAGGCATATATCTATACTGTGTCAGCTGAGAGGTCCTGGGAGCAGCAAAACCCCAGTAGCAACAAACATACTTATACCCAGATAGTACTTTTTGATTGGTTGGTTTGTTTTATATTTATGGCTGCATCTGTGGCACTTGGAAGTTCCTGGGCCAGGGATTGCAAGGATTAACTTCGAGCAGCGGCTGTCAACCTATGGCATAGCTGTGGCAACACCAGAATTCAGCCCACTGTTCCGGTCCAGGAATTAAACCCAAGCTTCTGCAGCGACTGGTATTGCTGAGGTTGGATTCTTAACCCACTGCACCATCATGGGAATTCTGGTCTTGGTTTTTAATATTATTCTCAAGTAGAAGGAACCAGGACCACCTGAAGAAATGGCTGATTCTACTAGTGTGGAAGGAATATACAAGATGTTCCTAGAGACCCTATTAGTACAACAATGTAAGGAATTGCTTACGCATACGTATGTGTATACAGACACACAAGCAATAATTAAAATATCAAAGAAACACAGAAAGTGAAAGAGCTAACAATGGTCAAAGCTGGAGCAATTTGAGAAACAAAACAGTTTTGGATTATAACCCAAAATATAAGGTAAATATTCATATTTACTGATATAAATAAATTATTAAATAAATTAATAAATGTAAAATTCCTTATGTAGTGGATTTCTATATAGTTTAATGTACCGTCCACTCTCAAAAAGGTAGAACAAAACCCCCACTCCTAAAGTGGGCTGTGCCGAGTTACTTCTTTCTGAAGAGTACAGTATGGAGGGGTGGGGGGGAGAGTAAGGCTGCAGGAGAGAAACTTATTGAATACAACCTAAGCCATATGATTAAGATCCGCATTAACAGTGATAAATGATGATGACGGTACCGCTGACCCTTGAAGAACATGGGTTTGAACGACTCTGGCCCACATATATGAGGAGGTTTTTCAATAGTAAGTACTACAGCACTGCTTGATTCAAGGTTGGTTGAATCCTCAGATGCAGAACAGCCCATAGGAGGAACAATGGTTTTAGGGTGACTACAAGTTATATGTAGAGTTTTGACCACTGGAAGGGTCAGTACCTCTAACCTTCATGTTGCTCAGGGGTAAATGTATATAACCTTGATAGACAGGACAGGCATTTTATTTCTGACGTATTTCTATCCAACACCCCTACCCCCAGCCCAATCATGAGAAAAACATTAGACAACCCCAACAAAGGTACAACCACAAAATGCCTGATCAATAGTCCCAGCACTGCCAAGGAGTCTGAGAAACTGTCACAACCAAGAAGAACATAAGGAGACATGACAAATATAGTGTGGTATCTTAAGTGGGATATTAGAAAAGGAACACCAGGTAAAAACAAAGGAAATCTTAAGAATGTAATTTAGTTATTATATGCAAAAATGTTGCTCATTAATTAACATGTACAATCCTTGCAATTTTTCTATAAATCTAAAACTAATTCTAAAATTAAAAGTGATAGAGTTCTCATTGTGGCTCAGTGAGTTAAGAACCCAACATAGTGTGGGTTCTATCTGAGGCTTTGCTCAGTGGGTTAAGAATTCAGCATTGCCATAAGCTGCGAAGTAGGTCAGCAGCTACAGCTCTGATAGGACACCTAACCTGGGAACATCCGCAAATGTGGCCATAAAAAGGAAAAAAAAAGAAAATTAAAGAGTTATTAAAAAACATACTACTTTGAAAGGAACCATTGTTGCCATTTTCCTCCCATCTACAGTTCTATAGGCTCTCTCTTATCAGAAATTCTTATTACAGCCATCGACCAGCTAAATTCAGCATTTTGTAAACTGCACAAGCTAAAATAAAGATGCCCATGTACAACTTCTAGCTCCTAACACTCAAGAAACAGAGATACTTTTATCTCAAAAAGAAAAAAACTGACACATCTGAATATATTTGTTAAATTCATGTGACACTTAAAAACAATCTTAAAACTAGTAATAGGGCAAAACTCCACAGATGATAAACCCAGATTTAAGACTTACAGTCAATCCCAGATTTAAGACTTACAGTCAATCCCAGTCTTAAAGTTTTTAATGAATAATAGATTTTTTATTGTGTATATGTTGTGTACTCTATCTTCTTACAAAATTCAAATACATAAGCACATGCCATGTCTAATAAAAAATATATTAAAAAAGCATCTTTTTCCCTTAGCAAATTCTGTTCTAATTAGATTCTCATTACCTCTGCCAATTAGTAAATAAAATATGTTTACATTCCATAAACATGTCTGGATTTCACTAATTCCATATATCAAGACTGAGTGCCAATGCAAACAACATATACATATGTTTAGGTTTTTCCTAGATAGAGAAATAATTTGTCCTGAAAAAAGGTATCACATTTTTGAAACAGCCTCTGTAGTTTGGCTAAATAATTACTGCAAGTGGAAATAAAGATCATTTGATCTTTGTTTATAATATCCTCATTCTGAAATAATTTATACTAGTGGTATTTTTAATTTCTTAATTTAAATACTTCAATGCTTCAATATCTAATTTCTATTACTCATACATAATGATTCACTATGTGATTTTTCTTTTAGGAAATGATAAATATATAAATACACACATGCAGGCTTTCAGAGATGTCTGTGTATGTGTGTGCACTATATACTACATTTGTACCTGTATGCAAGATATGAAGTAAAGCATGCATATACAAATTTTACTTGATAAACAATCAATTTTGTTTTCCTTAAATTATTCACAAACTCCTCTATTTTCAGTTCATCAAAGCTGTTCCAAAATATCAAAGAAGAGAAATCTCTATGTTTACCATATATATTCTACATATGGCTTATTTGAAAATGTTAATATCACAAATTTTAAATTGAAAGCAGTTGCTATAGAAACATGGTGTATTAATTTTATATCTGCATAATATGTTCATTTTATTTAGAAGCTAAGAATGGGAAAAGGAGCAAGAGTATATAATATCCTTAAATAAACTTAGTATATAAAAATATCTAATAACTTGACTTAACTATTGAATTACAAAATGTAGTATTCATATCCTATATTAATACAAGTGTCCAGTCTTTTTTCTTTCCAGTCTTATTTTCTTAAAAAGATTTAAAGTAGCAATGAATAGAGTAGCAGGTCATCTGGACCTCTCTTTCTCCTAAAAAGTTTACCTGGATAAAACTCTAATATTTTGTGTGGATGATTTGCGGTGAAGATTTTAATCTTTAACGATAGTAATTTATTATATATTTATATGATTACTCATAGACATTCAAATACTCATTACTGACATTTCATTTGGCCATTATATCAAAAACCAAAGAAAGGTAGGGGTCAAATTCCTTAAAATACATAAATGATACTTACAAACTTCTATGACTTTGACCTATAATAACAAAAAATTGTGTCATATAATTCTCAAATCTTATGACAGTTATAAGAGACAAAATATGTTAAATACATTTTATTTATATTAGAAGTATTTAATATTTATAATAACAAATTATTGTATTTAATTTGTATTAGAAATATTAAATTCTAATAATATTTAATACTAAATATTAAATTCTAAATAATATTACAGTCTAATTCACAAAATTAGTAAAATTAATTTATGGAGGGAATTACACATTCAAAATGTGTATTTAACAATTAACAAAAACATAAGTAGAAAATGCATAAACTTGTACTACTGAAAAATCTGAAAGAGACCCTATAGAAAGAAGGATCAAATCAAGTAAAACCTTTTAATGACTGCATATTTTCTTGCATTTCAAAATAGTTTATAGGCATAAGAAAAAAAAGTAAAAACACATTACTCTGTTTATAAAAATTATATTTAACTTATATAAAATTAAGACCAAAGACTTACAGAGCTTAAAAGAGGATTGTTTTACCAAAGTAGTTTGCATTTTTTCACATTTTCTTCTGCCCTCCTAGTCCAATTAATAATGCAAATCACCAATGTAAAGGAGCTTTTAGAAGATTTAAAAAATATTCATAGCTTCTAGATAACTAACACATGAAATGTATTTAATATTATGCAGTAATATTTACAAAATTTTCAGATAAAGCAAAAGTTGTGATTATTACATATTTTCACAAAACCTGAAGAGTAAACAAATTGGTTATAAAATCTCTCAAATTTCTGAAATGATGCTTAAGATATACATATACATATATTTAATATTAAATAATTATTTCTGGAGTTCCTATTGTGGCTCAGCAGAAATGAATCTGGCTAGCATCCATGAAGATATATGTTCTAGGAGTTCCCGTCTTGGTGCAGCGGTTGGCAAATCCGACTAGGAACCATGAGGTTGCAGGTTCGATCCCTGGCCTTGCTCAGTGGGTTAACGATCCGGCCTTGCCGTGAGCTGTGGTGTAGTTTGCAGACATGGCTCAGATGCGGCATTGCTGTGGCTCTGGCATAGGCCAGCGGCTTCAGCTCTGATTCGACCCTTAGCCTGGGAACCTTCATATGCCATGGGTGCGACTCTAAAAAGCAAAAAAAGAAAAGGATATATGTTCTATCCCTGGCCTTGCTCAGTGGGTTAAGGATCTGGTAGTGCTGTGAGCCATGGTGTAGGTCGAAGATGCGGCTAAGATCTCACAATGCTGTGATTGCAGACCAGCAGCTACAGCTCCGATTCAACCCCTAGTCTGGGAACCTCCATATGGGTGTGGCACTAAAAAGACAAAAAATAAAGTATTTCTTTAAAAAGAAAGATATAACTGCATTGAAATTTTAAATATTTAAAACTAGACAATCCTTAAGATTCTTTATAAAGTAGCCTGGTTCCTTAAATAGATGATCCATAAAAAAAACCCTCAAATAAAATAAATGATTTCATCCAAATGTTAAAATGTCTATATGAAGATCCCTACAAAATAAATTAAATAGACCCCTAAGGAAAGAGAGGTATGAATTATTTACATAAGGAGATTATGATCTTCATAAGTCAGGTTTCTGAATGCCCCAAAGTTAAGCTCATTGCTAGGGAGACCAGATCAAAATTCTTGATCATATTAGAGATCACCGATTTTTACAGAAAATAAAAATGATTTTTCAAGACCACAGGTCACATTTGACTAACAATCTGATCCACATATGTAATTTAAAATTTTCCAGCAATATGTAAATTATAAAGGCAAAAGTAAACAGGTGAAATTAATTTTAATATTTAAAATATATTAATATAGAATCAATTATTGATGAGGTATTTCACAGTTTTTTATTGTTTTGCTAAGCTTTGAGATCTAGCATGTATTTCACATGTATTCATATCTAAATCTGTACTGGACAGTACAATACTATGATGTGTCAGAGCAACTTCAGTACCAGGAAGTTAAATAACATATGAATTTGAAATTCTCTGATGTGTGATAATAATATCCCCTTTTGCTTTGACTACCTGTTGCTTATTTTTTTTTAACATTTTTGGATCATTCTCTATTTGAATGTCCCTGTTTCCAACAAACTAGTCAATTTTTGTCCTTCACACACTCAGATAGCCCAGAGGAACCATCAATAACTCAGATCTAGTTTAATTTCCGTATTGATTCACACGCGATTCTGCATACTCCTCACTAGCAGTCTAGAAAATTGTTTTCCAAGCTATTTTCCCAGAGCCAAAGGACCATTGCTAGTCTCCAAACATCAGAAATATTAAGCCACTGTCACTTTTCTGTCTTTAGAAACTGCCACTATCAAAGGGAGTTTTTCCTAAGAGATGAAAGCAAAGAAAATAAAATTGGCTGTTACAATATTTGAGTAGAAAATTATAAATATTTTACTCTGAAAATAATTATTTAAAATAGAAAATTATAAATGTTGGAAGAAATAATTCAGTTAGACCACAAGTGGGAGACAAAATCTGAATACTGAAATGAATGTAATATATGTAATAAATATATATTCTTTAAGCCTAGCAATAGAGATTCCATTTATCAATGTTGAATTTGACTGGCTAAAATACCCCATTTATACTTCATATCAAAATATTGCCCTAAATTAAAGTTCCACTGTGGTGATCCTAAAGTGTTAGAGTGAATTCCAGCTATGTTTTGGTGCTACTGCAACATAAGATGTCATGACAGTCTACTACAATCTTTTGAATACAATTTTCCACTTTAAATGTTTTATTAGTGTTTCTTAAATATTACAGATAATAAAAGGAGGTTAAAAACGCCCTTCTGTTTGTCACTCTTTGGCTTTCACATTATGAAAAGTGTGCTTAACCTTTTTACTTCCTAGAGCAGAAATTATATAAAGTCATGTGAGTTGTGTAATAACCACACTATGAGTGAGCTCTTTATACCTCCAGGAAAGCACTCTGACATTCACAATTTAATGCTCTAAATTTGTGCTCTTGTAAAGGTCAGAGAGAAAAGAAAAATTTCAAGGCACTAAGTACAGTAAATGTGGGGCAAAATTGTGATTTGTTGAATGACTGTTTTAAAAGAAATTTAATATTTCCAGACAAGTGGAGCCATTAAGAATGTATGTGATTTGTTATCATAATAAAGATGTCTTTCAAAAAGAGTTGATCCATAAGAAATCTATGTGACATATAAACCTACAAAAAAATTTTAATTATAGAGAAAACATTAGGCATCTCTTTAAAAGCCTGTATCACAGTTTCTAGGATCATAATGTCAATTCCCAAACACTTCTGAAGAATTTTATGTATTTTCCACTATTAATCTGGCATTTGCACATGATGAATCAAAAGTCAATATACCAGTCTTCTATTAGTATTTTCCAAAATCATTTTCTTTTGTAATTACAATCTATTTTAAACTTCTAAAAAAATCAACAAATAGACCACTGAGAAAAAAAACAGAAAAATATTTTCAGATTAATTGTTTATGAACATATGGTCCTGGTCCTTCAGGGAAATATTCCATTAAGTTGTTACACATATTTTTTTCTAAAGCATGATGTTAGATGAATTATATGACAAAATATTTCTTATTCTTAAAATAAGAAAAAAGTATTACACTCATAATAAGAAATAAAAACTACCTAACTTTTTAGTAGTGACATTTGCTGGACAATTCAAATTGTCGCAAAAAAATTTTTCTGTAACAAATACATACACTTTGGAAACCTCCCCATTAGCCTATGAAAGAATGTAGTTCTTCTGTTTTAAGGATATTCTCTTTCTTTCTATCCCCTGCCCTTCAAAGGCATAGAAAAACATAATTTATAATAAGCGCAAATAAAATTGTTTTAAAACAACAGCAGGTTTGAGTGGTGCAATTAGCAATAAACCATGAAATTATTTCTACACGTTTCCTCTAAACTTTACCATTTTCCAGATTTTCATTGAAAATAATTGCTTGTTTCAATACACATTTTCTAATGCTTGTTTTTCTTTCCTCTTTTTCCTTTGACAGAGTGTTGATAAACTCATCACACCATTCAACTATTCACTCTAGTAGTTTCTCTAGTATGTAACTTGACACATTAATCTACTTAAACATGACTTAAAAATTATTTTTTCCCCATGCTACTCCTACAATGGTAAAATTATTTGATGGCAGCCCAGTGGCCAAAGAATATAGTAAGAGCTCTTTACATGGCATTAAAGATCATTCACACTCTGATAATAAACTGCTCTCTGCATTTTGGTTTGTACTATTCTCTCCATGAATCTCTCATCTTCTATTTAGTCACTTAACTTTCCCTGAAACATCTATCTCTGCAACTTCTCTCCTCTTACTCCTTCTGCTAAGAAGTCTCTTCCAGTCATTTTCAATTATCCAGTTATCCACACTTATATTTATATTATTGAATTATCCACATTTCCTTCCAAGGCACAATTTTGCAAAGTCCCAACATGCAATATCCCTTTTGTGAACATTATCCCTTTTATGAACAGTTTATATGCTGCCCTTTCACACATTTTTACAATGTATAGCCTTATATTTCTATATAGATTGCAATCTTCTTGAAGACAGGGAACATCTCTTACTCATCTCTTAAGCCCTAGAATTCTGGCATAAGACCTTGCATATACTTAGAATCAATGGACACTTAATAGACAAAAGTAATATCTCGAAACTGCTATTTTAAAACTATTTACCTTTGAGGCTGAAAAAAACTACAACTTTCTGGCTACTAACAATCTCCCTGGTTTTACCTAAATAGACTACTAATAATAGCCATATCTAGTAGATTTCATTTCTTCCTCAAAAAAATGAAAACTCAGCAATTCATCTGTGGATTCTTGTTTACTTTTCCTGTGACCCACTGAACACTAATTCTGTAGAATATAAAAGTATTGTCTTAAAATATGCATTTAAATCATAAAATGCATACTGACAAAGTACTAAATGGTACTCAGTATCATTAATCACCTAAGAAATTCCAGTTAAATGATAACGAGAAAACAATACACACCATACTGACTAAATTTTAAAAGTCTGAAAGCAACTAATATTGATGGAGATGCAGAGTAATTCTTATGCCACACTGGTGAGGGCTTAAATGATAACATTTTGGCAAATTATTTGTCATTACTCAATAATGTTAGCTAAATGCATAGCCTATATCTAAGCAATTTTATTTCTAAGTATTAAATTCAAAGAAGTTTATGCATTTCTATATCAGGATACATGTAAGGAAATGCTAATTCCATTGTGATGGACAATAATACAAGCTGAGAACAAGTGAAATAGATACATACAGTAAATAACATAAATACGTTTTGCTATATTGACCCAATGAGATATTATATGACAATGAACTAAATATTGCAATAGGATTATAAATAATAAGATATACAGTGTACAGAGTATTAGGGGTTATAGAGTATCTGAAAGCTCCTGGAATTATAATAAGAAATAAATGAGTGGAGCTAAAAATGGAATGTTTAAGTAGAAAAGAATGAAAGAAAAGAGGAGGGAGGGAGGGAAGGAGGGAAAGAGGAAAGGAAAGAAGGAGGGAAGGAAGGAAGGGATGGAGGAAGGAAGGAAGGAAGGAAGAATGGAAGGAAGGAAGGAAGGAAGGAAGGAAGGACATTTTTGAAAATGCAGATGGCTACCCTCTCACTGTGTCCTCATGTGGACTTTCCCCTGTGCACGAATGGAGAGAAGGAGAGTAAGAGACAGATGTCTAAATGGTTCAGTTTTTGAAACAAAAAGCTTACAGAATGGGAGAAAATAGTTTCAAACAATTCAACTGACAAGGGCTTAATCTCTAAAATATATAAACAACTTACACAATTCAACAACAAAAAAGCCAACAACGCAATTGAAAAATGGGCAAAAGACCTGAATACACATTTTCCAAAGATATACAGATGACCAACAAGCACATGAAAAAATTCTCAGCATCACTGATTATTAGAGAAATGCAAATCAAAGCCACTATGAGGTACCACTTCACACTAGTCAGAATGGCCATGATTAATAATTCCACAAATAAATACTGGAGAGGGTGTGGAGAAAAGGGAACCCTCCTATGCTGTTGGTAAGAATGTAAACTGGTACAACCACCACGGAAACCAGTATGGAAGTACCTCAGAAAACTAAATATAGAACTACCATATGACCCAGCAATCCCACTCTTGGGCATATATCCATACAAAGCTTTCCTTGAAAAAGACACATGCACCCATATGTGCATTGCAGCACTATTCCCAGTAGCCAAGACATGGAAACAGCCTGTATATTTATCAACAGATGAATGAATTAAGAAGATGTGGTACATATACACAATGGACTACTACTCAGAAATTAAAAAAAACAAAATAATGTCATTTGCAGCAACATGGATGGAACTAGAGACTCTCATACTAGGTGAAATAAGTCAGAAAGAGAAAGACAAATACCATATGATATTACATATCTAAAATCCAATATATGACACATATTAATCTACCTACAGAAAACAAACAAACTCATGGACTTGGAGAACAGACTTGTGGTTGCCAATGGGGAGGAGGAGGGAGTGGGATGGACTGGGAATCTGGGGTTAATACATACAAACTATTGCCTTTGGAATGGATAAGCAAAGAGATTCTGCTGTATAGCACTGGGAACTATATCTAGTCACTTGTAATGGAGCATGATGGAAAATAATGAGAGAAAAAGAATGTATATATGTATATGTGACTGCTTCACTTTGCTGTACAGTAGAAAATTGAAGAACTCTGTAAACCAGCTATAATGTACAAAATAAAAAACATTTAAGACGTAAAAAATGTTTCAGTTTTTGAAAATTAAAAAAAGCTAAAGTTGTATTTTGTGTGTATATACAAAGAAGAGGTAAAATATAAAGAAAACCAAGAAGGTTACAATTATAAAAGTTAGCCACTTGAAGATCAGGCTCTAATCCTAGCAAGTTCCTATTTTTCAACCTAGAAGTTTGCTGTGTAATTATTCATTATGCTGTCATTTATTTCACTGTACTTTTCTATATGAAATATCTGCCAATAAAAAGTTTAAATATTCATGTTCTTTTAAGCAGAAGCCAATATTTTTAATAAATGCAATTGGATTATAATCTTTAAACAATATACAAAAATTTAAAAATTTTATAAAATTATTTTTACTTTAAATTTTAATAATGATTTTTACTTTTCCCATTATAGCTGGTTTACAGTAAAAATTTTTTGAAAAAGGCAAAATATCAGACTATTCTCAGAATTCTCTAGAGCAGAGCTCAATGTGAACAAGAGAGGAGATACTCCCAGAGTTTAGAAAAATAAAATGAACCTAGTGCTGTATCTCCTACATTTATAAAGAAATTAGCTATGCCTAAGAAAAGAAATCATACAACGTAGAACACGATGATCAAATGTGAGTTGATCATAAATAACACAAGATCAAAGAGACTGAGAAAGAGTGATGATGAAAACTGAATAAATACAATTGTAAAACTAGAACTTAAGAAAACCACTGATACTGATTAAATACTACACTTCATTAGATAAATCCAGATGAGCAAAGTAATACTGTAGTAATATACACCTCAGTGTCTCAATGGCTTAGCACACCAAGTTTCTTTTACTTCTGTCCTAAACAGTATACAGATACAGGGCAGAAGTGGGCTCTGCCAATGGCAGTTGCTCACAGAACCAGACTGAGATAAGTCTTCATTGAAATGAAGCTTGCCCTCTCATTCTAGCAGTAGCGATGGAATCTGGCAAATTATACAGGGGACTTTTAAATTTCCACTCACATATTTTTGGCCAGAGAAGTTATAAATTTAATTTAAATCTGAATGAGGATATCTATGGCCTGAACTTTGTACCCCATCCAAATTCATATTGAAGTGATGTATTTGGAGCTAGAGCTTTCAGGAGGTTATTAAGACTAAATGAGGTTGTAAGGGTGAGGAAGAGGAGGAGAGAGAGGTATCTGTCTCTCTCCAGGTACACATATCAAGACAAGGCTATGTAAGGACATGGTTTGAGGAAGCTGTGCATTAGCTAGAAAAAGCTCTCACAGACCCAGCAAGATTCCATCCTCCAGAAGTGTAAGAAAATAAATTTCTGTTGCCTAAGCCACCAGTCCATGATATTTTGTTATGGCATCTAAGCAGACTAAAGTAGGGATAGAAAGTACAATTTTAGCATATGCTTGGAAAGCAGAGAGCCAGAAATATTTATGAACAACACTAATGTATACCTTAATTATAAATATTTAAAATGTAAAAGTAAAAATATGAATAACAAAATTTGGCAGGACAACAGGGAGCTGGAAGTAAAGCAAAAGTCTGCTGTTAATTTGCTCACTTTTCATAGCTGAAAAAATAGAAATTAGTTAAAAACAAAAACAACTATTAAACTAATAAGTTCTCAATTTTTTTTAGTTAAGAATAACTCAGAATATAATATCTCATGTTATGAAGGAATATAATTTTAACTTCAAAAATTAAGTTTCACTTCAGTATTTTTATGCTGAAAGTATAAAATTGAATATTTATTTTGATAAATAAAACATTTTGTGATTTTTTTTATATTTCTCTATTTTTCTCTCCCAATCTTTAATTCAGTCTCTGTAAGTATATATCATATTAAATGCCTTGAGTGATTTTTAAAAAACTACTATAAAATCCAAATGTAAATTATAAGGCATTAAAAATGTTTCAACAAAATAGCCAATGTTATCATATAATATTTTATATCCTTTTGATATAATATTTTATCCTTTTGATTATTAAAAAATGCATTCTTTTAAACTCATTAAAGAAGTTCACCTACCCTGTGCCTTATACATTGTGAGGGCAAGTTCATAAATTAGTCATGATTCCTCAAGTTGATGTCCTTTTATTGACTTTTTCTCCTAATTGTTACAGTATTCCCAACCTTCCTCTAAATTATATGACAACTAAAAAGATGTATTGTTGTAACTGCTGATAAAGGGCAACACATATTCTCTAATTTAAAAAAAATGCAATGCTGTAAATATGAGTTAATTTTACACTCCCTGCTATATTGTCTGCTGTCTGGTAATGGCTTTCCTGTCTGTTAAATCTGGTGCAAAAGGTAAACAAACACAAACTCCTGAAGTCATAAAAATTTTATTTTAAACCCCTTGTAGTTTTTTTTTAATTGTAATTAATTTAAGCAATTTCTTTGGGTTGAAGGAATAATTTGAGTGGTCAAAATTATTCATGTCCGCCTATAATAAATGTTTAATCAATTATAAGATAGGAGTTCCCTTCGTGGCTCAGTGGTTAACGAATCCGACTAAGAACCATGAGGTTGCGGGTTCGATCCCTGGCCTTGCTCAGTGGGTTAAGGATCCGGCGTGGCGGTGAGCTGTGGTGTAGGTCGCAGACGCGGCTCGGATCCCGCGTTGCTGTGGCTGTGGCGAAGGCCGGCAGCTACAGCTCCTGTTAGACCCCTAGCCTGGGAACCTCCATATGCCGCGGGTGCGGCTCCATATAAAGGAAAAAAAAAAAAAAAAAAAAAAAAAAGATAAACTATAATGTGTAATAAAATATAAAAATATTATAGCCCCTGGGATTATCAGAATTGAAACCGAATATTCCCTTCCTTCTATCTTGTACACATACACATGATCTTTTTGACATGCTTTTCCATGTTGGTTAAAAAAAAAGAAAAGAAGAATGTCCATGAGGCCAGTTAATTTATTCTTCCAGCATTTTACTGCTGCTTTTGGCAAATAGTTGTTTGCTTGAAACCATATGATCTCAATCCCCATTACCCCTCAAATACATCATAGAGGTCTTATAGTAGAAATATTACTCTGAGTGATGGTGCAATGAGAAAAATGTTAAATATTAATATGGGAAGAAAAATAAAAGAGGAAAGCAATCAGAAGCCCACAGTTTCTCACTGAAATAGCTTGAAATACATGTTAATATAAAATTACATTCTGTAACCATCAATTATATTGTTCCCTATCACTTCATTACTCTAAATTTTAAATTAATGCACTTATAAATGTTGAATTTTTTTATCCTAACTGACCCTCTCAATAGAAGGTATCAAGCCATCTTTAAATTATTTAAGAAGAATTAATGACATTTACCATGGATATTCAGTTGGTGAAGCAGCCTTATCCTATAAGTAAAAATTGCTTTTTGTTGAACATAACAATTGTCTAAACTTTACCCTGACATTTCCTGCACAGCTTTCAAATAAATTACACAAAGTATTTTTTTGTTCTTTTCATAAACTGTTGACCTATTAGACTAAAAAAATATATTTCTTAAAATTCTCTTTTAGATACTGAAAATAGGGAGAGCTTAAAGTGAAAATGTCACCAAATAAGTGGCTGAACTTTGACAACACATATATTTGTCAACGGAACAAAAGCATATGAAACAGTCTGGGAAAGTAAAAGCATTTGGTGAAATCACACCATTAAATGAAAGAAAAAAATCATTTTAGTAAGTATACAAAAATTTTTGAAATAATGTATAATAGATTTTTTATTTTTTTAAATATAACGTTAATATTGAAAACATGCAGTTGGTATAGTTTACTATAACATTTTATCTCATAGCTAGAGAAAATAATTAATAGGAGTAAGGCTTTCTAAAATCAGTCAGACTCCACAAGTCTAGAAACAGCTCTTTGAAGTGAGAGAGGTTTTCTATTTAACAGCTATGGGTAAAAGTAGGTAAAAGATGAATTTCACTTTTGTATAATGCAGAATGAATCCAATGTTAATGTAACATAGACATTTGTCATCATTAATGAGACATGAAACATCTACTGTAGGAGATTAAGTTTTAAATCCATGAAAACAAGGAATGCTTGTTAACAAAATATGTAGAATCAACTAAATGCAGAAGTCTACTTTAAAAAATAAAGTTGTTCTTAAAATAAAAAGCAGGCTTTAATCCATAAGAATATTCAAGGGAAACCATATCATTTAATTTTAAAGACTTTAAGCTTCAGAGTAGATAGATCATTTGTAACCCAGTTTTGAAGGATAACTCAGAGAGTCACCTTAATAAACTTAAATAACTTCTCTGAACCTTGCTTTCTTTACTTGAAATATAGGTAAAACAACTTTGGAAAAACTTAGAACACATTTTCATATTTAAGAGGCAATCAGTAAATGGTAGGTACTATTATTATCATCTATATTATTAAGGAGGTGAAACATGATTTTATTCTCTTAGGATAATTGTAACACTTAATACAGGCAGTTATAAATAAATTATATAAAATAGCATTTTATATGAATATTATACTAAATATTTAACTTTGCCATTTGAGTTTCAAGATATAATAAAATCTTTTAATTTCAGGTTAATAGAGAATGGTAATAGTCTTTCATAATATTATATCAATTTTATATAACTCTGTGTTAACTAGTTAAGGAAAAGGCTGAAGTTCAATCTCTCCAATCATTTACAAAGTCTTACTCATTTTGTTTGAAATCTAGCCTCTTCTATGCTCTGCACATCCACTGATTTAATCTAAGGCTTTATTATTTCTTTCCTGGGCCACCACATTAGTTTCCTAATTGCCCTTTCTATACCCAGCTTCCCTCTACTACCGGCCATTACATTCCTAAAACATCTGTCATCATCTTAGTCATATATTTTATAACATATTGTTGTTCTATAATTCTAGTTATAAATTGAACTGTAAAATCTTCCAAATCTATTACCATGTTTCCAACCACAAACTCAGCACTATTACCCAGAATCCTTCATTTCAGACACAAATAAATATCCACCATTCCTCCAGAGGCCACAACCTTTAAGATGCGTTGCATGTATTTACCCTCTGCTCGAAAAACATTCTCCCATCTACCTACTTTACCTCCTTTTAAAGACTAGGTCAAAATTTACCTTCTCTTTAGTCTTCTCCAATTTCTGCACAGTAAAACATAAATTCTTCCTTTATACTACTACAAAATGATGTTTAAAAAGCTAATATATTCCTTAATTAATGACTGATATTCATGTTTCTCTTCCTTATTGGTATCCTTTTATCAACTTATTTCCTAATTGTTATAGGATCCAAACTTCCCTTAAATTTTAAGACAACTGAAAACACTGAATTTTGAAAAGTTAATGTAGTACAACACATTTTTTTTCTAACTTTTAGAAAACATCATTCAATGCTGTAAACATGAGTTAATGTTACACTTCCAACTCTATTGTCTGCTGTTTGGTAACGGTTTTCCTTATTAGTAAACCTCCACACACAATGGATAAAGACCGGAAATCACAAATAAATGTCTTTTTTTTTTAAAGTCCCTGTTTTTTTAATAATCAAGTGTACTTGCCAAGTGTGCTTGATAGATTTTAAGTTTAATAAATTAAAAAATGTCCTTCTCAGTTATCTTTAAAAATAGAGCTATGCTCTATTCATTTTATACTGTTACATGTTATAGTGTACAGCATTTAGTAGAGATATTCAATAAATGCTTTTGGAAGTAAGGAAGGAAAGGAAGGAGAGACAGTAGGAGGACAGTAAGGAGAAAAGGGAGATGTATGTATTAATTGTTTATGCCTATTATATATTTAAAAAGCTGTTTACTATTTCCACTTCTGTGTTCTCATTGTTATATATCAGTTCTCTGCAATTCTGGCAAAGCTGCCTTAAGCCCAAAATCATATACACTTGCTGGCTACACACCTTATCATCAAATTGGTATTTTGGACAGTCGTTATAAATTATAAGCTTAGAGACTGGAGATTGATTAGAGTTATACAAATTATAATCTACTCTCCTCACCCTTCCTCCACCTTCTTCTTGCATCTTACTATCTAATATTAGAGTATAAAAATGATCTGCTAATTAAAATGCATAGATTATAGAGAATAAGATGCACAGAGTACAGAGTATGAGGTTAGGGTGAGAGTAATTGAGAACTCCCGGAATTGGCCTTCTTGAGTTATGTTATGGCCTCACTGTTTACTAACTTCAGTGGCTTGAGCAAAATACTTAATCTCTCAGTCTAGGTTTCCTTTACAAATGGTGATAATGGCATTAACTACCACATGGGATATCTGTGATGGTAAAAATAGAGCTCACATAAAGCACTTAGAACAATGCCTGAAACGTAGTAAATGTTCATCAAACATTAGCTATTATTTTTACTATATGGAGACCCTAAGTTTTAACTTTAGTAGTAGTCTTGCTATGTATCCTCATGCTGTGCTTTTCCATTTTTTGGGTGCTATTCTTTACTTCATCATCCTACCTGTCTTTGTGCTTTAGATTTTTAGATCAGATTTTGATTAGCAGAGGAGAAACACAATATAATCAAGCAAGCACATATATGATTAATACATATTTTCACTTTTTATTCAGGTGTTTTGCTATCTTTTAAAAAATATCTCAAAATCAGCAAACTTAAGTGCTAACATTAGGCAGCTTTATAATTCAGACAATGATCAAACAGACATAGGGGATACAAATTTGTACTTATATGCCCATGTCAATTGGCAGATACATTGAGGAAGAAATTTAAACTGGGTGTTTGAAGTAGAAGGATGTAAAGAACTTTTAAATCCTGTAAATATATTTTTATTTGTTTACTGTGAAATCTGAATTTAACCCTTTTCCAAAATATATTTTTCCTTATACTCATTGTAAATTTAACTCAATTAGTTGCCTAAAAACAATTTTCCCTTTTTGACATTATCATTTGTAGGTATTTTGAAATATTTATGTTTAAGCCATGAGGAATGTTAGATCAACTGGGTAAACAAAATGGCTGAAACAACTTTCATGGTACTATATATGTATAATTTTTATAACTAATTTGAATTATATGTTTAAAACTTCTGTAAAGAACTCGTTACAAATTTCTTTCTTCTTTTTAAATTTTAAAAAGTTTATGGAGGTAGATTTTTCATATAGTACATAGCTCTAGAAAACCTGTCAAACACATACAATGGAGTAACCACAATCAAGATAATAATAATTTCATCATATCCACAAAATGCATCATGCCTCTTGTTTGAAAATTTATATAAATCTATAAAATTATTTCATTCTCATGAAGTATTTAAACACCTCTGAGCTTGAAAATCAAAACTTCTGTGAGGTACCACATCACACTAGTCAGAATGGCCATCATTAATAAGTCCACAAATAACAAATGCTGGAGAGTGTGTGGAGAAAAGGGAACCCTCCTACACTGTTGGTAGAAAGGTAAATTGGTACAACCACTATGGAAAACAGCATGGAGGTACCTCAGAGAACTAAATATAGAACTAACACATTACTCAGCAATCCCACTCTTGGGCATATATTCAGACAAAACTTTCCTTGAAAAAGATACATGCACCCATAATTTCACTGCAGCACCATTCACAATAGCAAAGACATGGAAACAACCTAAATGTCCATCAACAGATGAATGGATTAAGATGTGGTATATATACACAATGGAATACTATTCAGACATAAAAAAGAACAAAATAATGCCATTTGCAGCGACATGGATGGAACTAGAGACACTCATACTAAGTGAAATAAGTCAGAAAGAGAAAGACAAATACCATATGATATTACTCATATCTGGAATCTAATATATGGCACAAATGATCCTTTCCACAGAAAAAAATATCATGGACTTGGAGAACAGACTTGTGTTTGCCAAGGGGGAGGGTGAAGGAGTTGGATGGACTGGGAATCTGGGGTTAATAGATGCAAACTATTGCCTTTGGAATGGATAAGCAAAGAGATTCTGCTGTATATCACTGGGAACTAAATCTAGTCACTTATGATGGGGCACGATTGAGGATAACATCAGAAAAATAATGTATATATGTATGTATGACTGTGTCACTTTGCTGTACAGTAGAAAATTGTACCAGCTATAAACACTGTAAACCAGCTATAATGGAAAAAATACAAATCATTAAAAATAAATATCTGTGAAGTTGTAGTCAACTATCTAACACTTTAAATATTAATATATTTCTTTTTTTGCCTTTTTTTATCATTTTTTTAGGGCCGCACTCGCGGCATGTGGAGGTTCCCAGGCTAGGGGTCTAATCTGAGCTGTAGCCACTGGTCGACGCCACGGCCACAGCAACGCAGGACCCGAGCCGCGTCTGCGACCTACACCACAGCTCACGGCAACGCCGGATTCTTAACCCACTGAGCAAGGGCAGGGACTGAACCCGCAACCTCATGGTTCCTAGTCGGATTCGTTAACCACTGCGCCACAACAGGAACTCCCAATATATTTCTTAATATTTATTGATATAACCTATCAAACATAACATTTAGTATAATAAAATATATTTAAATACTTTATTAATTTATAGTATGAACTATTGATAAATAAAAGTATTTTATTGGAATTTGGATTGCACCACAATATTATCAGAGAAGATTATGGCACTATAAACTTCTGAAAATACTGTGGAGAGAATTTTTGCATTCATAGAAACATTAGAAACATAAAATAGTTCATACTCTTAAGTCTTCTATAAATTCTATAATTTTTAAATAAACATTACCAATTATTCTTCTGCTATAAACATAATTCATACTAAAGGTTTGGATACTTTTGGGTGGCCTCATGTCTCTTTTATGCATTTGTGAGGCAGTACATAGTTTAGACAGATTCACAGAAAGAAACCCTTTGAGATTTCAGTTTCAAGGAAACCAAGTGAAATTATCATTTGCAACATAACTATTATCTGCTCATCCTTACACTTTATGATTCTGAAAGTTGGTAGAACACCAAATACAACAAAAACAAAAAAGATAAAATAGTATATATTCTCCTTAATTTTTTATGGAATTAAATAATTTAAAAGTATCACTTATGGAGACTTTAATGTTCAGACATAGACTAGTTATATACAATAGCATCATATCCAGATAAAAAACTAATAGTTTAATGAATGCTTTTAAAATATTTTGAGGTTCTAAATGTTTCTCAATGTTTTAAACAACCTAATAATAAAGCATAGTTTTTTTATAGGAAGAAATAACAACCTAAAAACAAAGCATGGTTTTTCTAACAGAAAGAAATAACTTTAGACTATATCATCTCCTTTAATTATAATTGAAAAATAGATATTTTAATAGAAACTTATTTACTTTGAAAAGCTAAATTGCTTCTGATATTTAGAAATCATTTCATGAGACAAGAATAATTTTTAAAATTGTTCCCTTTGCAGTCAATCAGATTCTAGTTAGTAATGAAAATTCCTCAAATGAAAATGGAACATTATTCTAGGATCTAAAAAGTTAAATGATCCACTAATAATCCTGTGGGCATTTACCCAAATAAGTTGACAACATATATCTACAAAAAAACCTGCACCGAGATGTTTATAGTAGCTTTATTCATAATTGCTAAAACTTGGAAGCATCCAAAATTCCATCAAGAGGTCTATGGGGAAACAAACTATGGTAAATATTCATATAAGAGAATATAATCTAGCCATAAAATTAAATGAAAATATGTGGGGGAAACTTAAATGCATATTGCTAAGTGAGAGAAGCCTCTGTAATGTTTTATTCCATTTATATAACATTCCGGAAAAAGTGAAACTACAGAAAGAGTACAAAGAACAGCAGTTTTCAGGGGATGGAGAGAGGAAGCGCAAACGTGAATAAGTGGAGCATAGGGTATTTTTAGGGCAATTAAACTAAACTATTTTACATAATACTGTCATAGTGAATGTACAATACTGTGCATTTAGTAAAATCTATAAACTTCTAAAACATAAAATCTTCCTGATTTCAAATTATATTACAAAACCATAGTAATTAATGAATTATTGGCATAAAACAGAAAAGTGATCAATGGAATAGAATAGAGAACCCAGACATTAATCTGTGTATGTATGATCTGTTAGTGTATGACAAATGAGCCAAGAACGTACATAGAGAAAGGACAGTTTCTTCAATAAATGGTACTAGGAAAACTGAATAGCCACACATAAAAGAATAAAACTCAACCACTATCTTAAATGACATACAAAAACTAACTCAAAATTGATTAGATTTCAATATAAGACCTGAAACTAAAACATTTCCAGAAGAAAATATAGGCAATGACAAAAGTCTTGGCAATGGTTTTTGAATCTGACCTCAAACGCAAAAGCAACAGATATCAAACTAAAAAACCTTTTGCACAGCAAAGGAAACAATCAATGGAATGAAAAGGGAGAAAATATTTACAAATTATATATCTGAGAAGGGGCTAATAGCCAAAAACTCCCAAACAATGCAAATAAAAATTGGGCAGAATATCTGTGTAGGCATTTTTCCAAAGAAGACATGTACATGGGCAACAAGTATATGAAAAGATGCTCAAATCATCAATCATCATGGAAATGTTAATCAAAGCCACAATATCATCTCACACTTGTTATTAATGGCTGTTATCAAAAGACAAGAAATAACAAGTGTTCAAATGATGTGGATAAAAGGGAATCCCCATATACTGCTGGCAGGAATTTAAACTAGTGCAATCACTATGGAAAAAACATGGAGATTCCTCAAAAAAAAAAAAAACGGAACTACCATATAGCTCAGCAATTCCATTTCTGGGTAGTTATTTGAAGAAAACAAAAAAGGCTAACTTGAAAAATGGTATGCACTCCCAAGTCTACTGAATCATTATTTACAATAGTCAAAATGTGGAAATAACCTAAGTATACATCTATGGGTGAATGAATAAAGAAACTGTGCTGTATATATACAATGGAATATAGTGTATTATTCAGTCCTAAAAGGAAATGAAAACTTGCCATTTGCAACAACATGGATGGACCTCTAGGTTATAAGGCTAAGTGAAATAAGTCAGAGAAACACAAATACCATATGTATGATATTTCTTACATGAGGAATCTAAAAAAAAAAAAGAAGAAAAAAGAAATACAACAACAAATCCACCAAGCTCATAAACACAGAGAATGCATTGGTGTTTGACAGAGGCAGGGTATGGGAGAAATGGGTGAAGAAATAAAAAGATAAATATGAATAAGTCCTTAGATTGATAAAAAGAAAGTGAACTTCCATATAAACTCTAGTCTTTAGTCAAATATTTTTCAGGACTGGTTTATCGATTGTAACAAATGTACCATAACAATGCAAAATGTTAGTAGGGGAAACTGGGGGAGGAGAAAATATGGTATATTTTGTACTTTGGGCTCAGACATTTTTATATGTTGAATACTGCTAACAAATGCAGTCTATTAATTTAAACACAAAAAAATCAACGTGTGTGTTTGTGCTAAAGAGAACTATAGTTTTTAAGGGTTGGGAAACAACACTGCTATTTGCTCTCTTAAAATAAATCTGCATTCTCAAATTTAAAGACAAGGTAACTCAGATTGGTTGTTTTTAAAAAGAATCAATTTAATTCAGGAATTACTAAAATATTTCCATACTCATGCAGATAGATATGCAGACACATGCGCAAAAGATAATCATGAGTGAGAGCTAATTTTATGCAATTAAAAAATGGAAGAGTAATTTTTATACAGTTTTAAAGTTCCTACTCGAATGGTCAGTCGTTTTTTTGCTATACAAAAATGTTCCTAGAAACCTGAACTACTGTAATTTCCCTCTTTAACCACTACAGGGGAAAAAAAAAGAGAAGATTTTCACAGGCTAGAAATATTCATTCTTTCTCTAAAAAATGTGACTTTGCTTTATAACATGTGCATAGTTCTGCACACTAATTGTCATCTCTACTACATTATGTCCATGTCTTGAATAACATTCCCCTTAAACTTGTAAGGTATACTGTAAGAGCTATCAGAAGAATCCTTTCTATAGCTTCCTCTCATTTAATCTTTCTTGGTTTTATAAGAGCATAGGGCACACCTGGTGAGATAGCTTTTATAAATCACAAAGGAAAGCTTGCAATGTGATTCATATTTAAAAACATTTCATCACTGAGAGCTTATATCCTACCTGGAAAGAGTGTCAGCACCTTTACTAGTATATTATCTCTCGATTTTCTAATCAAAACAATCCAGGCTGGGAGACAGTATGAGCTACTTAAAACAATGAATATCACTGTAATGCATTTTAGTTGAATCATTTTCTAGATGCAGAAAACAAAAAAGGTCATTTCGGTGAAATCTGAACTCATGTAATAGACATGCATCTTTATATTACACACACTTTATTAATCACTGACTGAACAACATCGTGCCTGGAGCCAACTGACAGGAATTTTAACCTGATTAAATGTCCCAGTATGCCTTAATACCTTTAAATGGAATTTTTATGGCCTGTTCTGCACGCTTATTATTAATACAGTGCCATCAAGAAAACCACAGACATGCATAATAGCTCATCAATTTGTAACCAAGCACTTTTGACCTTGAAAAAACAGCTGTCTTTCAGATTAATGTAGTTACATTTTAGGCAGAAAAAGAAGCCATAAAATTATCATGCTTATTTTTGTAACATGTCAGGATGAGAATTAGGAATAAAGGCCATGCTGATGGTTTCTTATTGATATTGCTGCCAACCTCTGACATCTGAATTAGAAACTCTGAGACCTCATCCTAATAAAAACCCACTTAAACATTAAAATTTCAGCTAAAGGGATGCAAATAACATATTGCTGTTAAGTTGAAGGTGGTAGAGTATAAACTACCATCTCCACTGATGTCCACATTTCTTAGAAAATTAAAAGAAAGAAAAAGTACCCAGACTTTTCTCTTTTATACACAGTCACGTAATAATAAAAATGATTAAAAGAAAAGCTACCATGGACATAGCAAAGTCATACCGTTAATGATCAAAAATGAATAAGAAGGGGAAAAAACAATGACAAATGGACATAGAAGTAAATTGAAAAATAGAAATTATCTTTTATTCAAGAAAAAGACACACTTGGAGACCAATACACAGTTTTAAGTGGATTTGGTGATTATCCTAAGAGTAATTTTTACAATTGGTACCAATTTAATCATTTCATAAAGATGGGTTGAAACTGCAAAATGAAATTAAATGCCCTACCATCTAAGGACTAACTGACTGTAAATGTACTATTTGTTTTATCACTAAATCAATGATTTTACATCAAAAAAGATTAAAGCTTTATAAGACATTACTGAAAATGGGAAGAATTCCTAGAAGCATATGATATCAGAGCTGGAACATACCATCTCCCTCTCATAATCCACTTCATCAGAGAGACCAGATCCTTAGACAAAATCCTGAGCTCTCCATTGATATACTGTCAGTTTCTGCCTTTTGTCTTTTTGAAATCAGCATTAGCACACTTATATCCCTTACAATATTTTAATTTATAAGCCAGTTCAAGTGTTCTGTTTGTTTTCAAAAGTAGTTACTCAGTGAATTATTTTACCTCCAAGAAATACGAGACCTTCCTTGGTACAATTAGAAGGAATTATATACAGCTGGAATCTGATTGCTTTGTACTTGAAAACAACCTAGCAGCATAAAGACTATATGAAAGAATCAAGATCATTCTCCAAGTCTGATTTCCACAAGAGCACTCTCAACACATCTCTAAAGTAAACCAACCATTGTAAAAAATTTCTGTTTCGTGGGAACGACGTAAGAATCAACTTCTTTCTTAAAATGGAACATCCAGCCATTTCCTGAAGATTTGCTACAAATGAGAGTGGAGAGATGGATAAGAGGAAATTATACTAAATGTAATTAGAGAGTTTCTTTCCTACAGTGTCACCTACATTTCTTTGATCATGCCAGGACTGCAGAAGTGGATTACTGAGCAAGGGGGACTTAAGCAAAGAAGGATCTGACAATGCTGATCACAACCAACAGGCTTAGGATTAGATATGAGATGGTGACTCTGGAGATATACATTAAAGGTACTGGCCCAAGAAGATACACCTGAAATTGTACTTAACTGTAGCAGAAATTGTAAAAAGTTTAAGGCTTAAGATAATTACCTGATCCTTCCCACTAAGATGGGTTGGATAAAGATGGTTTAGTGAAATTTTGTTTTAAAAAAATGAGGGCAAAGAAATACAAAATACAAAAAAGGAAAAAGAAAAATACTAAATATTTTACAATCTATAATAAATCTCATATTCAAACATGACAAATCCAAAAAAGCTAAAAATTACAGAAGCATATTGAATTTAGCAGTATAGTAAAAGCCAATGTGCCATGATTATGTAGACTTTATTTTTGAATATAATAATAAATACTGAATTGACTAATAAACAATTTATATTAATTAAATTACATGTTAAAGAAAACACAGTCTCAATATTTACTAAGAAAGAGTCCTTTTACAAATGGTTGTATTTCTGTTCTAAAGTTCCCTTATTTTGTAGACAATGATTACAAAATCATTTACTTAAAATAACAAAAGGGACCACTGAACTAAAAAAAAAATCTGAAAACAACACTATTATAGATATGATGCTGGGCAATGAAACCAACTACAAATTTTAGCGAGAAAAAATGAGATTGAGATAGATACTGGCAAAGAAGAAAAATAACTGTAAACATTTACAAATAAAACAAACTTCCTCCCAAAAAAAGAATATAAAGAACTCTTCAAATGTACTACATTACTAAATTTTGTCATTGTTTCTCAGATGTATATATCTTCATATTACCGGTATGTGGATTTTGGAAAAATATTCAATTCTAAATAGCAAAAATAAATATTCAATTAACAGCAGTGACAATAAAAATATAATTATTATACACTTAAAAAGAAAACATTTTATTGAGGGGCATACAAGAATATTTGAATAAATAGAAGTAATATTATTGATTTAGAGTATCAGATATTAAAATTGTCTGTTTAACTGATATTTTTAAAAATTTAGCACAGTAATAGAAAACCTCTAAAGAGTGAATTTTTTATTATATACAAATGATATGATATATATAATTCAATTAGGAGACAATAAATTTAAATAAAACAGTAATTATAAAGGATCTAAAAAGATAGTAAAACAAGATACAGTAATTAAAGCACTGTACTAACATGAAAATAGATGGACAATAAATGGAGTAGACTACAGATATAGATATCATTAGACACACTAGCTAAAAAGTTATAATAAAGTACAATTAGATGCCTATCCCATATCTTAAAATCAAATATCAGTGTTATTAGACTAAGTTGTTAAATAAAAAGTGAAAGGGAAAATAGATTTTTAAAAAATAATGATCTTGGAGTGAAAAAATCTTCCTAATGCTTAATATTCTTTTTTGTTTTTACTCTTTTTTTTTTTTCTTTTTAGGACTGCATCCAGGGCCTATGGAAGTTCCCAGGCTAGGGGTCCAATGTGGTGTACATCACAGCCACAGCAATGCTGGATCCAAGTTGCATCTGTGACCTATACCACAGATCCCTAACCCACTGACTCAGGCCAGGGATTGAAACTACAACTTCTTGGATACCAGTTGGGTTCGTTACCACTGAGCCATGATGGGAACACCACACCTGACATTCCTTCTATATCACCTATTTTAGGATTGATATCCTCTAACATATCTCTAACATCCAATAATAAATATTTCAAAAACATTACGTACTTTATTTCCACTATTTCTGCAGCCTACTTTTGCTATTTCATAGTGATGGCTGTCTTTAAAAACTGGCAATACTTGTTGATCACATGAGGACATAGATTTGGCAGCATTGGTAATTTCCATAAGCTTCCACAACACATGAAATTTATCATGCTGAAAGCCTCAAAGGCAGATGCTGACTATAAGGTTCTTGCCCATTTTAAATCCCAGAAAGATTTCCCTGCCAATTCTTTCCTTTTGGAAAAGGATTTGCAGAGAATTCAGGGCCACCTTATGTATCTTGAAGGCTGGAACTTCCAAAGATAATTGTGCTTTGTCTCTGTGGCCCCAGTATTCACTCTAATGCTCCCACTGTGGATGCTCAAATTTACTGAGCTCTACTTCAGATGTGAAAATTTATACAAGAGCAACTCTTCTAAGAACATTTGAAAAATGACTTCAACACTTCTCAAACCCACACTTGCTTCTATTCTGTTTTCTCTAATCTCAGCTTTATCCTAAGACTTCCACTAGAAGACTTTCTGATGGAAGATGAGAGATCTTTAGTTTTTAATTTTGTTGGGGTTCCTCATCTGTTTGATCTCATTAGCTTGACCTTTTTTTCAAGAAATTCCTCAATATCCTAGTAGGTAGTTTATGCTTTTCTTGATTTTAGAATATTGTGATATGTTTGTTATTTTTATTCTGTCAGCAGTTCAAATAAATTTATAAAGACATGTTCCAACTTCAATCTTGAACAGAAAAACAGGAAGCAGCAGTCTTTCTAGACATATCACTAAAACCAGAAAATATTTTAAAAACACACTGACACTAGACCACGTAAAAAAATTTAAAAAATCTTTATAACAAAGAAGTGATAAAAACGTGTGCTTTCAACAAAGTCAAGATCAAATGAAAATCTTTGCCTTCTTATTTACTATTGGATGCAGTAAATTGAAAAGTGTGTTATAAAAGAGTACTGCCAGTGTGATTATCTTCATGTACAAGTTACACATACACCCACATATCACATACTTAGATGTGTGTATATACACTGAGAAATTTATGTGGATGTTTAGAAATCAAAACATTCATAACGACCACCTCTTGGAATCAGATTATGTATTTTATTGTTGATTTTTATATTACTTCATTTTTGGATTTTGTTGCAATAAACAAATATATTGATTTTATAATTCTACAACTACTCATTAAATAAAGTGGAGAAATAGGAAAGTCATTTCAGTTACTAAAAAAGTTACTTCCATTAGAAAAATAACTAAAAATGTATATGAAGGACACAGCATTGAAAGCTGTTTTTTGTTTTAGGCTGAAATAGACTTATTCTTTTCATCCCATCTTATTATAAGTATTTCTGTGTGGTGTGTGTATGTGTGTGTGTGTATTTATTCCATTCAAGAAAATTTCCTCTTTCTGACCCCTCTCAACCAAACCAAGAAAAACACAGCAGTGATTCTGAATTATAACCTAACTACTAGATGTTCTTCTTTTCATATTTGTCAACCCAGTTGAATAGTCAGATATGATTTAAGCAGTATGATATAAAACTTGGTTTTGGAAAGCTTGGCAGCTATAATCAATAGGCACATTATAGTTTATTGTTTTTCCCTATTTGGTATACTTTATTTGATATGCTCAATTATCTTGCTTAACTTTTTCATAGTGGTGATCCATATTAAATTTGCCTACAAGGGGCCAGATTTCTCACTAACTGAAAAACATAACTGACAAAATAGCAATTCTAGCTTTTCTAACACCTTCTGATACCATAAAACAAGTGAAATGGGTGTTATAGCAAATTAAGAAATGAATTATAGCAATAATATTGTTTTTGTAAAAATCACATTTGCAAATTATCACAGTCATACTTTTAACTAAAGGAATCACTATTGTACATTCCATATGTGAAGGATTTTTTTCTATTTAAAATAGTATTTTAATATTCTTCAAAGTGCTATAAATAATTTGCAATTACTTACAATTTTTATTACTTTGAAGAAAACATTATTGTTTTAGTCCTAGTAGACAATCACCAAAGTTAAAACAAATAATCAATTGATTAGTAAAAAAGAGGTTACACATTTATTTTCTTATTCTCTTGTTCTCTCTCCACATCTTTTCTGTAATTAAACAGGAACTTTGTACTCCAAATGTCTGTACTTTGTTTTTCTCCATCCCTCCCTCTCTCTCTCACACACACACACACACACACAACACACACACTTCTTTTGTTTTGATTTGGAATATTAAGGAAGACATCACAGTTGAACTCAGAAGCTTAATGTGTTATACATCCTATGGCTCACTGTTGGATATTTTTGTATGTATTGATATTGTGCTGTGCTACCCATATCTCCTATTTGCCAGAAATGTTGACTGCTGATGGCTCAATTCTGATTCTCCATTTCTTCATTAAATTTTATGTTACCTCTGTTGACACCTTGTCCTCAATGACTGGTTCATAACAAGAGTATGAACCATGCTTCCCTTCCTTCAATTCAAGGTATCTTTGAAAGGCCAAGGAAGCTTAAGAACACGCAGCATGATTATAGTATCTTTGGATCTGCTAGGTCCTTTACACTGCTACGTTGCAGTGTTACAATGGGCTTTTTTAAAAAAATCCATTCTGGTGCCTCTGTTTCCTTATAGGGTTTGTTGCAGATAACACACCTGATGCATTTCCTAAAAGAGTATCTTAGAGTCTGTTCCCTGGGCAAGTCCACCTAGAACAGTCTATGATTTAAAAAAAAAAAAAAAAAGACCTTTTAAGAAAGTACTTAACATATATTTGCCTCTTAATAGCGTATCTTTAAGTCTCTTTGTATCGGGTAACATGAAAAACTACCTTGAGTTCTCTGTTGTGAAAGAACTCCATATTTCACATGAAGATAACTGAGGAAGAAAGTTGTAGAACTCCATGAGTGATTGAATATAGCATATATCTACTCATCTTAATGGCTATTCCAAATGGATCCATTTCATTGCTGATGAAATGGAAGGCATGGTCTATGTACATCTATCCCCATTATGATATGTACAGCCAGATGAGCTATTATTCTATTAATTCCCAGAACTCATTAAGGTCAAGTCAGGTTACCATTCAGGAAGAAAGTATAATGGAAAATCATGCTGCTACAGCAGTATTAATGATTCATTAGGTGACATTCTACCCTCTGGATGTTCTTGAAATGATCTAAATCCAAAGTGTCATAGCAGCTACACCAAAGCCATGACACAATAAAAAGAGATAATGTTATGCTAAGTCATGGTAGTGGACAATTCAGCCTAAAAATGATGTATTTTTTTCTGTCAGTGGTAGTGAAGATGAACTTTTGCCAATTGAAATATTACATTTAATAGTCCATTATGAATCTTGTCATAAATTGACCTAAATTTTAATTTGATTTATAGTTGTTGTTTATAGTTATAAAGCACCATAAGCTGACTTTCTGTGTTTATAAGGAAATACCTCATTTTATCCAACCCCAAAGTCCTCCCTCAAACTACAGTAGTTCCACATTTATGCATATATACCTAGTCTTCATCCTAATAGGTCTAGCTATTTGGTAATAGTAATAATAATAGTAAACATTTACATAGTGTGTGAAATGTGTCAGACACTATTCTAAATCCTCTACCTATTTGAACTTACACTGGTATTATCCCATCTTTATATACAAAGAAACAGTCTAATAGTGTTTAGCAGACTTACTAAAGTTACACAGCTAGTAACTGACAGAGCTAGGATTTTATAATAGATATTCTGGATTAACACTTTGTATTACTAAGTACCATTTCTGTGCTTTATACTAAAATAAGCCCAGAGTGATAAATATATTAGAAAGAAAACTTAGGGGCTGAAACTATTCTAGCCTAAGAGCTAAACAATTCAGTAAGTATACAGCACATGCTGCAAATACACATTAGATGCTGAGACATGTTTAGGGTCAGGCTAGCTGGGAGAAGATGAGGTTTGATCTTCATATTAGGAAATAGGAGGTAAAGAGTAAAGTTAGAAGGGTTTACCATGCTCACAAATCTCTTGTGCAAAGTTATAGATGTGTGTCAGCATATGGCATCTGGCTAAATAGTAGTTCGATATGGCTGGAATAAAGGGTTTTGTGTTGCAGTGTAGTAGATAAGAACGGAGGTAGGAACAACCATATTATCTAATCTTTTCATGTTATATGGTGAGCTGTGGCCAGATCAACCACATTGTAAGTCTATGATTTTTGGAAATCCTAGTTGTACAGTGGTAAAGTCCCTAGGCCTGGGGAGAAACTTTGTGTTAAAACAGTGCCGTCCAAAAAATACTGTTTAGTCATACTTGTTTTGAAGGTTTATAAAAATGCATCATCTTTTTAAAAAACAAATAAATAAATAAAACAGTGCTGTCTTACTTGGTCTCTATATTACATTGGAGTCCTACTGAGAATAGATAATAAAGCAGGCTTTACTATTTCCATCCAGGATGCAGGCAAAGGAATGAAGCCACCATGATTTGTATATTTCCATAATTCTCTCTCAATTTCAGGGGAAGACATAAATGAGCCCACCCATTCATCTAACTTTCAGCTTCCCGAGCCTCTTCTCAGGAGCAGAGTAGCCAGAAAGATCAGATGTGTGGAGTCAATGTCAACTTTCTCTCTTAGTTTCAACAGATACCTGCAGAGGTCTTTGTTCCTTTCACTTCAGTTTCCAATTTTAGTTATGAGGAAACAATGTAACCTAAGGACGAGAACCCAAATTCTCACCTGTCCCCAGATGTAAGAAGGTCCCAGCACTGTTTTTGGTCTGAAAAGGCTGATAGTTGGTAATTGGTAGTAAAAGAAAAGAGAGCCATGATCTGGTTACTATGGATCCCTCTTTGCTTAGTTTGATTATTTATCTTATTAACTAAGAGAATATCTAATTATTTGTTAATCTGTTATTGAAGCTATCTACCAATATATATTTATTTTCTTGAACATAATTATACATAAGTAAAATATTATAATATTTTCTTTCATGCCTATATAAGTATTGATAAAGAATGATGATGTATGTATGTTATATAAACTTTATGATTTCGCTATTATTAAAAAAGGGAGAGAGAATATTAGTTCAAATAGTTATACCTCAGTTTCTTTATCTATAAAAGAGACTTAATCTCACCTCTCTTGTAGAGTGATGGAGTGTGTTGGAGATGATAAAAACAAAACAAGAAGATAATTAATGTAAAGCAGTACCTGTGAAAGTAAGAGTATATAAGGTATAACTGATTGAAAAATATTAGTGAGTAATGAATATGTGCCAGGATTGTGTCATATTCAGTGAAGATAAAAGTAAACTCTACAGGGAGTTCCCTGGTGGTGCAGCAGGTTAAGTATCAAGGGTTGCCACTGCCAGGTTGCTGCTGTGGCGTGGGTTTAATCCCTGGCCCAGGAATTTCCACATGCCTCAGGTGTGGGAAAAAAAAAACAAGAACAATGCAGAATTTTTTTTCCCTGAAGAATTTGATCTTTATGTTGACAAACATCAATTTTGAATTTAGAAGCACCCAAATCATTACTTTAGAATAATATTAACTAATACTTTTATAGTTTATTATGTGCCAGATATGTATGCATCTCTCTATGTGTGTGTATATATTTGCAATCTTAAATAATAAGTACTCCTTATTACTTGTTAGCAGAAGTGTTACTTCTGCTTTGCAAGTGAACAAACTGAGCACAAAAAATTATCACTTAACACAAGATCCACAGCTGAATATAGTAAGTTTGGGTTTTAAACTTAGACTGACTCTATAGATCATGGTCTTAACCTTTTTATACAGCCTTGCAAAACAGAAAGCACATATACACACTTTAACAGATGCAGAAATTAAATCTTAAGAGAGTTAAATGAATTGCCATACATGACCCAGTGAGTTAAAAACTCAGCTGTTTGGCAATTCATCAGTTATGGTTATTGAAGCTAATTATTCATCACCAGATCTGCTATATTTTTGTTAATGATCTAATTTAGCTGAACACTGTCCTCCTATCCCTGGCCACAGTGTAAAGGAGGAATTTCTTTAGATGAACATTCTAGAATGGTAACTAACCCTTAAGGTTAAAGATAATTTACTCATTGTTATCACCATCATTGAGAATTGCTTTCTGTTTCATTTCCTGTTTTTGCAGGGAAAATATTTCTAATTGGGTCCCTAAAGAACTTACCTTAAAGAAAGAATAGTATCCATTTCTAAAGAATTCTAATATAAAGTTGTAGTTCTAAATAATGATGTAGTTATCACTGTTCAACTAACATGTTAAAGATATATTCATGGGCCTCTTTCTGCTTAGCAGTAATATTCAATGAAGTACTGTCCTTTAGGTGGGGTGCTAATACTGCGAGCCATTACATTAAAATATGCCACTGCTAACTGTGAGTAAAATACATGAAATTTAATAAAATTTATAATGTGATTTCCTTTTTAAAAGGGGCTACTAGTTAAGCTTCAGTAGATTATTTCTGTAAATTATTTGCTTAATATTAGACTTTTCAGATCAAAAAACATTTACAAATAAATACAAACAGGTTTTCTTAGTCTCCATAGAACCCATACAGCTAAAATAAAGGTAGTTCTCACCATATCTATTTGCCAGAACAACTGCATATTCTGTGCGTATGTGTGTGAATGAAAAATAGTCTGGGAAGAATGTGGGGATTTCCAAATATCCCAAAACAGGAAAATTACATATAATCCTCCTCAGGAATGATATTTCAGAGGAGGTCTAGGGCAACTGAAGGACAGTCTATACATGTTTTAAGAGCTTTACAAGATCTGGCGCTCAATAAAATATCAAAGCACTAAGTAAGGAAAATGTCTTTCTGCTTGGTAGACCTGATATCTGCTACTCCCTCCAGGTTGAGAATTGAATAGAAGACTGTTTAGACTAAAATTATCTCTCTATTTTTTGAATAGTAAGGACATAAAGTTTATAATGCTCTTGAGTCAGTAATTTCAAATAAAACCAGCCATTTCTGATACTAGAGCAAGAACTAAAGGTCACAAAGAACTTTAATTGCTAGATACGGGCCCAAATGTGCTGTCTTTCACAAAGGTGATAGTACTCAGATACCAGCAACAGTCATCATGGTGACTTTTTTCTACTTTAGTAATGGTGATAGATTTGTACTAATGCACTCACTACTACTCTGCCAGGACCCTTTTTGACCAGTAATGTACCATTTGTCAAACTCCTAGCAGGGAAGATTGAAGCCTGTGGATGTGAATCAGAGCAGAGCCAAGAGCCCCCATGTGGGAAGTCAGCCCTGACTCAATACAATGCACTAATTAGCCAAGCTCACCAGCTACAGAGTCATAGGCTATCTAATCAGACAAGCGGACAAAAGGGGACATGTCTGCTTAGAGCAATTTCAAAAAAATATGTGTGGGGGAAGTGTTAGTCTACTACCCTAGACTGTTGGAAAACATAAAACTTGAAATCTTTATCAAAATTTGAAGTCAGCCATATGGACGTCAATATATTATAAATCACCCTGTATGATTAACTAAAATCCATTGATGTTATTGACTGGTAGGGAAGTAAAGAAAAATCCTAAAATAATGCCAGTTAACTAAATGAAAACAATTTACTGTTAATTCATAGTAATTATGCTTCCACTGATTTCCCCTAGAATTTTAAAGAAATGATATTAAGATGCTTTGTCCTTCCTTGTCTCTTTTTGCATAAATGTTTTTATAGATTCTGCCTAGAGACCATTCCAGGCATATAAGGGTCATGAGGAAGTTGGAAGTATACTATGATAAGAGAAGACCATTTAGAGGAATTCTCAGTCCCCTAATATAATTTAAAATTTAAGCCCTTCTTCTTCCTCTTTTTCTTCTTTTCCTTGATCTAAATATTTGAGTTACTTATTTAGAGAACAAAAATGATCACTTCAATGGAACTTACTATTTTCTAGGTAGTAGCTTAACAACCCTATGAGGTTCTATTATTTTACTGATCTAGAAGCTAAAGCATAAAAAGTTAATTAGCCTATCCATACTCACAAAACTCATTCATCAGTGAAGCTGAGATTTAAAGCAAAGCCGTTTACTTTTATAGTGGTGTTTTTAACCACCAAGCTATGATTTATCATTTAAAAATTGTATGTTAAACATTTATTTTATGTCTAAAGGAGAGTACAGTTTGTTTTTAGTGAGCCAAAATAAGATTTGAATTTCCTGATACTTAGATGTGCCTGTTTTTGCTTTAACAGCAAGATTTCTTACAAGTCTCTCTCACGGCTTTAACTGCATGGTGTCACCATCAGTGTTGGTATTTGTCTTCCCACTAGACAGTGGTCCCTTTGATTGCATAAGACTGGAACCAAATCTTAACATTTCTTTATAATAGCACCATGACAGATGCAGAATAGGGAGATTATATGTATTTGTGAAATGAATGAGATTACTCAACTTCTGCTTAACTGTGTAGTTTAGTACAATTGTTCTGTGATTTTCATTGTATTTCATGGCTGGAGATCACTAATCTTTCTTTTGAGTTTTAATTCCATACTCATTTTCAGAAGGGTAAAGCTGTTACCAGCACAGAATTCTGTGTAAAGATGATGGAAAACTCCTACTTTCTTATTTGAGTGTCTTAAAAATCAAGATTTCTATTTTAGACATGTTAAGTTTGAGAACATAAATATGAAAGTATTTGTGTATGTGGACGTAGGAAAGAGAAGTTGAAAAGTACAAACAAAAAAGTATCTGGATGCAACATTTAAAAAAAACATTTCCCTAAGTAATTACAGAACCAAAGAAAATCTAATAATGGTGAAAGAGACAAGAAAGCAGATTTTCACCTAGAACTTCCAGAAAGGAACTCAGCCCTGTCAAATCTTGATTTTTTTTTCCCCACTGAGATTTGTTTCAGATTTCCAAACTATGGAACTATAATAAATTTATGTCATTTAAGTCACTACATTTGTGGTAATATTTTATGGTGGTAATATAAAACTGTATAAACACTAGCATTTATCTTTATATGTAATATAATGCATAACAGTACATAAAATTTCCATAAATGATAAGTTAATAATATATTTTAAAATATCAAATAATAAAAATCATTAGATTATAGGCTCAAAGAAAAAATTGCATAAAATCATTAGATGAGATAATGAAAATGACTGTGATACAATAAACATGCCAAATTTTTAAATGTCTGAAAATGTTAATAGAATACTACCTTAATAGAAAAATTATCTGAAAACAACAAATTGTAATTATTACTAGCGAAACAATTGAAGTACTAATATCAAAATGAAAAGAAAATAGGTCCTGTTAAATACCTGTTTTATATACAGTAGTGTGCATATGTTATACCCATCCTCCCAATTTATCACAAGAAATTCTACTCAATATTCTGTAATAACCTATAGGCAAAAAAGAATGGATATATGTATATATGTAACTGAATAATTTTGCTACCTACCTGAAAATAATACAACATTGTAAGTCAACTATACTCCAATAAAATTTTTAAAGAATACAAAGTTGACCAAAAAATACATAAAAATAAAACAGATAATCATAATTTAATTATGTGTCATTGCAGCAATTGTAGGTGGCTAAATAAACATTATTTTAGAATAAAAATTTCAGAGAGAAAAGATTTTCAGTATTTGGAAATTATTCATTTTTATACCTAGAACACAAGTCAGTCGAATGAGTAAAACCTGTTAATGAAAGATAAATAAAATCAATACCTTTCTTATACAGAAATTATATATGCAAATAAGATGCTAAGAAAAAATAGAAATTTTGTATTGATGATAATAAAATACAGTACCAGCTTAAAATTTATCAAGTTTGTATAAAGATAATTTTAATATCACTATTACCTTAGAATCATTGAAATGAGATCAGGTTTTGGATAGGCAATTAAAATATTTCAGATACATAATTTTCTATTTTCTACTTTAATGAATTTTTGTTATAAAATTATTATATTTTCTGGCAGAAAATTTGAAAAAAAAATTATACTATTTAATTAATAATAAATGAACTGTATAGTATCTTAAATATTGACTATTTGTTAGAATTCACAGGTAACACTTTGGGTGTCATGTTTTATTTTTTTATGTAGGAGGGACTTTTTTACTAAAATGCAAAAATTTGTTCCAATTTTTTATTTACTTTGGTTGAAATTGTGGCACTACCTTTCCAATAAATTAGTTGATTCTATTCATATTTTTAGTTTTTCTCATTCTACATTTTTTGGTTTCTGTTATTTTAGTTCTTAAATATCCTTTTTAATTTGTATCTTCTCTTTTATTCTTACTTTTATATTAATTTATTTTTTGCTTTTTTAGGGCTGCTCTCATGGCATATGAAGGTTCCCAGGCTAGGGGTTTAATCCGAGCTACAGCTGCTGGCCTATCCCATAGCAACATCAGATTCGAGCCATGACTGTGACCTACACCACAGCTCATGCTACCACTGGATCCTTAACCAACTGATCGAGGTCAGGGATTGAATTACAACCTCATGGCTCCAAGTCAGATTCGTTTCCAATGCGCCACGACGGGAACTCCTTCTCTTTTATTCTTCATCAGCCTTATGTGGTTTCTAGTTTTCTTATTGAAAATCAGTTTCATCTTTCTGTCACCTTTGAAATTATCTGTTCTTTGAAAACTAGTTTTGCAAGATCTACTAACATTTACAGTATACATATTATTTGTTCCAGCAATTTTATTCCTAGGTATACATTCAACATGTATTTATATTTATGAAATACATGCATAAGGATGTTCTAGTAGTTTTATTAATAATAGCCCCAAACTGGAATACAAAAATAAAAAAAGCCCCAAACTGGAAACAACCAAAATGTCTATCAACAGTACAATGGATGAATTTTATATATGTATATATATATATATGTCCTTTTATTGTTTTCCTTTTTAAAAAAAAATCTGTTCTTTAGATCTATGCTTCTATCTAGGATCGTTATATTTAAAATTGAAAGATTCCTTTAGTATTTTTTATTTACATAGGTCTACTGTTAACAAATTTTGTCAGTCTTCAATTTTTAGAAACCTAAAATTTTTCCTTTACTTTTTAGGATGTAATTTTGCTGTGTATTAAAATTCGATGTGAATTGTTTAATTTTTATTCTATTTTTTTAAAGTTATTCTATTTTCTTCCAACTTTCATCATCTCTGTCATTACAATTTTTTGTTCTTTTGAATGTAGTGTCCTTTTTGTCTCTCTGCATTAAATTTTTTTCTCTTTTTTCAGTTTCAGCATTATGTCTATAATGTAGTTATGATTTTCTTTATATTTATCTTAAGATTTCTGAATTTCTTGAACTATGGGAAATTCTCCAATATTATCTAGACATTCCTTAAGTCCTTTTCTCTTTCTCAGTTTTCAAAATTCCAGTTTATAATTGTTAGAATGTTTGCTATCATCCTCAATCTCTTAGCTTCTCTATTCTGCTATTTTTGCATTCCCCCAGCACCCCCCACCCCCACCCAGTTTCTCACTTTGGTAGTATCTATTACTTGTCTTTGTATTCATTATTTCTTTATTCTGCTCTGACCAGTTTGTGATTAAACATTAAATCTAACTTCAGATATTGCATTTTCCAGTTCTTGAATGTCATCTTGCATCTTTATAAAACTTCCATTTATCTCTTGAATTCCTTGTATTTTTAATCTATTTTGTACATTTTCTTTCTAATTTCTTTACTATTTATAATAGTTACTTAAAAGTATTTTTGTTAATTCTAGCATCTGTATCATTATGGGTCTGTTCCTATTGCTTATTTTTCTCTTGATTATAGGTCTAATTTTAATTACTATTTACACCTCTGATTTTTCTAAAATTTTACACTGTCATTTTGTATATAAAAAGAGATTTAAGTAATTTTTTTCCAGAAAAGAAAAATCCATTTCCTTTGTTCATCAAATCTAAGTTCTGCTAAATTAGGGCTTTGTTAACAATTAAATTTGTTTACCTTTGCTTTAAAAGGTCTTGAGGGCAAAGTTTATATTGTGTATATCATAGAACACTCCCTATTGTATCTAAGCATTGTAATCAATCATCTCCCCTCCACCTCCCATCCTGCTTTTTCTCTGCCTTTTTTCCTCCCTCCCTCCCTCCCTCATTTGCAGACTAAACCCCAGTCTCTCACACTACTGCTACTGTGGTTAGCGAAAGTCAAATGAAACATCTTGGCAGAAAGATAAAATAGCTTCCCTTTAGACATATGAAACTCCAACCCATTATGCCAATCCAAATGGTTTTAAAACCCTACCAGTTTCTCTTTACCATGTAAAGTCCCCTTTGCCATGGCAGATCCAGTCCGCTAGGCAACTATCCCATAACTCAGCAAATGCATCAAATGGTCATCAATAAGTACCCACCTAGGAAAGGCTCATTCTTAACTGAAATTTATTGCCTTCAAACATTTTTACATAATTGCTTTTGCTTTTAAAAACATAATGTATGTAAGATTTTACTTTGTCATTCATTTTCCAGTTGTTACCTGGAAACAACTGCTCTAAGCTTCCTCAAAAACAACAAACTTCAAGTTATGAAGTTCTAAACAGCATTGCAGTCCATTTTATTTCTAGTTTCAATGTATCAACTCTCAGCATTCTTTCTTGTTTGATTCCAGTTTTCATATTTTTAAGTGTATGGTTTCAACATAAATTTTTCTTGTATTTTATATTTTGTTCTTTTTACAGAGATTTGAGGAAAAATGCTTTTCCTGAAAATATGAACAATAATATTCATTTTTTTTACTACTTTCTTTCGCTGCCTCACTTATATTTGTTTTGGCTCTTAATAAGTTACAATTCCTACTAGTGTGAGTTATTTTTTAATAATGAACGATATTGCTGGCAGCCTCAGACTATCTAAAGTTGTGTTATTAATATGTGTTACAGCCAAAAATGTACTGATAGCACTTTCCTTAGTGATGGAAATGTCTATATTTTCCATACTAAAAAATTGGTAGCCAAAGCCACAAGACATTACTAAGAACATGTGAATGTCTAGCGTGGCTGAGGAACTAGCTTTTAATTTAATTAATTTAAACTTAATATAAATAGCTACATGTAACAGTGAAGATCTAACAGTTCTCTCTAGAAAGCATTTTAGGATTTGCATTAGTATCTATTTGCAAATCTGTTATTTTGCTTGCCACCCGTGTTCTAACCAAACCTCTCCATATTTCACATGTTGAGTTTGTCTATTTTAATTTTTAACTGGCCTAATTTTCTCATACCTAACATTTGTCTAGAGCATAAATACTACATTGATCATCAATCCAGTGACCTAAGATAATTTCATGCTAATTTGTCCCTTTTATACCATTTCACTGGTGGCTAGCTTCTACTCTACAGACCTTCATCTTCTTACTGAATTACTACTGTGATTTACTTCTTGGTCCAGTCATGGTATTACATTTAATGTGCTACTAAATGTCTTGTCCCTTCTACCTGAAGGAACTTCTAAAAATTGATTGTTTTGCATCATTCCTTTAGATAGAGCCTATAGGTTATAACATATGCTTATGTTATGACAGTCCTTGTTAGCCATCACGTACTGTCCCTATACAGTTCTAATATTATTTTTCTCATTCCAGCTACCCCTATTAAACTCACTTCTCGTTATACTGATTTCCTCTTAAGTGATGAAACAAGGCATCTGGCTGGAAATCAGTGTGGTAGCTTTAGTTGGTTGATTTGAAAACAGAGAGAGAAAAAAAAAAGGATAAGGTAAAAATTCAAGTACCAAAGAGTACTGATAAAATTAACTCTGTTACCTTTAATACAAAGAAGAAGAGATCACTGAGGTCCCAAAATTGAACTGGGAAAAAGAAACATTTCTTTCACTTACAATTTATTCTGAATTTTCTAATTTCAGGTCTGAATATTTAATGTATTTTATTTGCCATTTTATCAAGAAATCACTAATTTAGAACTTGGCAGGAACTATCTCTACTACCTGCTACTCTAGCTGCAAAAAAAATTGCTTTTTCAAAAGTACAATCCCACTTCAGAAGCAGCCCATGATATTAAAGTACCTAGTCAGTTAATATTAATTGAAATTTCACTAGAAACAGGACTGCTTTATAGACATTCTGGATTCAGTTCATTAAAAAAAAAGTAATTGCCCTATTAATGCTTTGGGGATATTCTTTTGTGTAAGTTAATAAAATCAGAACTGAATTATTAATTAAATAAATATGATTTATGGGGCTTTTAAATACGTCTAATTTGAAGGGATTCCATTTAACAGTCTTTGAAAGATATACCATTCTGATTCAACATTTAAAATCTGCCATTTTGACACAAAAATACAGAGAACTTTATTAATCTCAAAAATACCATAAAAAGGAAAAAATCAAAAATAGACATCAGTTGTATAGTAATATTCTATCAACCAAAATAATGTATATACTATAAAATATTTTAGAATTTTTACACAGAGTTAAAAAGAGCTACTTTATTTATAATTGTCCACTGAAAGATACAGTGAATATTTGAACCTAATTTTAGTCACATACTTGCAGCCACTCTATACACAGTTTTCTAATGCCACTAAGCTGAAACAGAATATGGATTATATTTTTAGGCAGCCTAAAAATTTGGAGTAAAACAATTCTGCAAATCTAAGTGAAAGGAATAAATAACATTTTCTGTCAATACAGAAGGTGTTACTCTGTCTTAATAATAACAGAAAGTAATGTAATGAGACAAAATAAATTCAGAGGAAAAATGGGAACATTCTACGTTGGGTGTGTAAATTTAGAGAAATAATTCTTATTTACTTATATGATTTCAACTTTCATACTTTTGAGATTTTTTATAAAATTTTCCTCTTCACATGAAAGTAAAGTGAGGCACCTTTATGGCTGCCCTAGATGATTTTAATTTAAAAAACTCATTACTACTTTTCTGTACACATATTTTTTATTTAATGATTTGGTTATCCAATTTAAAATATCCACTTCATTAATATGTAAAAACACAGAAAGAAAAAAAGCAATAAGTTTATTCAGTGTTAGTAAATGATTTTAGAATGAACATCTGGCTGGGAAAAAAGTGCAACTCTGAAATCCTTATGAGTATCCACATTTCAGTGATTAAAAAATTAGTGTTAATATCTTTTCTTTTTTTGTCTTTTCTAGGGCCGCACACGTGGCATATTGAGGTTCTCAGGCTAGGGGTTTAATCGGAGCTGCAGCCGCCAGCCTCACTAGAGCCACAGCAACGCAAGATCCGAGCCGCGTCTGCAACCTACACCACAGCTCATGGCAACGCTGGATCCTTAACCCACTGAGCGAGGCCAGGGAACCTCATGGTTCCTAGTCGGATTCGTTAACCACTGAGCCAGGACGGGAACTCCCAGGAAGCAGTTCTTAAAAACACAGCCTAATAATAATAAAATGTAGTTGGCAATATACAAATTTAGTCTTTTAAAATGCTAGTTCTTTTATGAGGAAAAAAGTAAAAAAAGTTTTTATCCATAAAAAGAGTAAAATGAAAGATATTTTATATATATTATGTGGAGATTCAAAGACGTATGTACTTTTTCAAAAAACTTTCATAATCCTCAATTTAACATAATTTTTTCTTGCAAGTAAATATTGCATATAAAACGTTACTAAAACAGGTATTTCAGCAAAATCTGTTGATTTCCAAAGACTTAAGAAATACAAGACAATGACATTATTTTTGGCATACCATCCATTTATTTAAATATTAGAATTGTGTCTGCTATATGCAAATTACTTAACTAAGTGCTATGCATTCTCCCAGATAAATACAACTTGATCTGACCTTAAGTCATTTGCAGTGGAAAAGAAAAATATGAATATAAAATAATGGAATACGGGCAAATAGAAAGCCAAAGTATGATAGGAAGCAAAAATAAAGAAAAAAATATTAGAAGAGGAAAAGATGGGACTAATTAAAATATGGCTTGAGGAATGTGAGTGGACTTTTGAAAGACAAATAAATCTGTGACAACATAATAGAGAGTGAGCATATTCAGGAGAGACAGCATAAAACAGACAGTAAGGACAGCAGTCAGTAATTTCTTCCATGGAGTTTCAAAATACTATTTTGTCTGTTTATGTAAATTAGTTATATTCCAACATTATCATTTTCAATAACTTTAACTTTCACATAAGTGTACATTTAAAAAAGATGATCTGGATAATCATATCTCACAAACAATAGACATAAAATATCAATTTCTTTAAATACTGAAGGGCCTCATAATACTACTGACTCAAATACTTTTGCCAATTGACTTTGAGTGTTTGCATTCATATATATATATAGTAAAAATATAATCATGGATAAATAATATTGTTTGTATAGAGAACTATATCATGAGTTAAAAACCTTTCACTCATTTACACTGTCCCCTAAGGCCCTGAATTATAGGTAGAGTGGTGTTTCATACATGAGTTATTTTATTCGCAATTATATGTGGTTTTATTTGTATGAATATCTGTAAGTATGAACTTTTTTAAAAAGATGTTTCTCGTTCCCAGCTATGGACCCTGAAGTAGCCTAAGAACCAGCTCCAGGACCTCTCATCTAGGATCTGGGAGTCTCTGGAGGTATATTCACCAAATTCCATCAGATTGTAGGTTCTGAAAGGGCCCTGTAACTGGGCTCCAGCTTGCCTCAGCTGCAGTCCATTAACAATGCTACTATTTCAAGATTCAATCAGGGGACACTTCTATCTGCACCTCAGGAGATACCAATAGAGCCCTATTCTTAGCTCCAGCCCTTTTCCAGTCCACAATCAGTCCTGCTGACATAGGGAACTGCAAGTCCTAGGCAGCACAATTAGGTAAGAAAAAAAATTAGGCCTACAAATCAGAAAGAAAGAAGACAGTTTGCCTCTGTATGCATATGACATGATGTTACACATAGAAAAGCCCAAGGATTCCATCAAAGAAACTGTGAGAACTAGTAAATAATTCCAGTAAAATTGCGTGATACAAAATTGATATACAAAAGTCACTTGCATTTCTGTACCTTAACAATAAAATAGCTGAAAGAGAAATAATATTTACAATAGCATCAGAAACAATAAAATACCTAGGAACAAATTTAGACAAGACGATGAAAGATTTGTACACCGAAAACTATTGAGACAGATAAAAGAAATTGAAGATACAAATGGAATGATATCCAATGTTCATAGATCAGAAGAATGAATATTGTAAAATGTCCATACTACCCAAATCCATATACATATATATATGCAGTGAAATATTTATCAAATTTATCAATCTTCATCAAAATCTTTTTCAGAAATTTTTTTACAGACATATAAGAAACAATCCTAAAATTTGTATGGAATTATAAAAGACCCTGAATAGCCAAAGCAGTCTGGATAAAGAAGGACAAAGCTGGGGGGCATAATGTTTTCTGATTTCAAGTTATACTATATAAAGTTCTAGTAATCGAAACTGTTTGGTACCTGCATTGAAAAGACATACGAACCAATAGAACAGAATAAAGAGCCCAAAAATAAACCCATGCACATACAGTCAACTAATACTTGTCAATGTAGTCAAGAATACTAACTGGGTAAAGGATAGTTTTTCAGTAAATGGAGATGAGAAAACTGTATATTCACATTCAAAAGAACTGAAACTGAACCATATACTACTCACAACAATAAATTTGAAATGGACTCAAGACTTAAATGTAAGACCTGAAACCATAAAACTTTTAAAAGAGAATGTAAGGAGAAAGCTTCTTGATATTAGTTTTGACATTATTTTTTTAATATGACATTAAAAGTAAAAGCAGGAATAAACAAGTGAGACTACATCCAACTGAAAAGCTTCTGCACAGCAAAAAAAAGAAATTCAAAAAAAATGAAAAGGTAACTTATGGAAGGGGAGAAAATATTTGAAAACCACATATCAAAAAAAATGGTTAATTTCTAAAACATATAAGAATCTCACAAAACTCAATTGCAAGAATAAAATAACCCAATTTAAAAATGGGCAGAGGACCAGAATAAACATTTATCCAAAAGAGAAATGGCAAACAGCTACATGAAAAGATGTGCAACATCGGTAATCATCAAGGAAATGCAATTGAAACCACAATGAGATACCATCCCAGAGCTGTGAAAAATAAAATCTTTGTGTAAGTGAACCTGTGTAATTCAAATCCTTATTGTTCAAGGGTCAACTATACTGTATGATCTCACTTAATGTGGAATCTAAAAAATATCCAAATTTATAGAAACAGAGAATACAGTGGTAGTTGAAAGAGGTTGTGGGAAGGGGGGAGATATTGGCCATAGGGTACAAATTTTCAGTTATAAGATGAACAAGTTCTGGGGATCTAATATACGCATGGTGACTCTAGTTGACCATATTCTGTTATATATATTATTGTAATCATTTAGCAGTATATACAAATATCAAATTATCATATTGTTCATCTTAAATTTACACAATGAAGTATGTCAATTATATCTTAATTTAGCCCAAGGGAAAAAAGAAAGAGAGAATGAAAAAGTAAAAGTGAAGACAGGGAGTATAGAGCACTATTTTAAGGAATTTTGTAGAATAAGTTACCAGAAATATGTGATGATTCTGAAGGAGGATATTGGCTCAAAAAGGAGGAAGTTTATAAGACAGTAGTTGTAAAAGCAGGTTAATATTCTAATGGGGATAATTTTGTAGAGGGAAAAATGCTAATACAGAAGAGAGAACAATTCCTATGATGATATCTTTTTTTTGGGGGGGGGGGTTGAGATTCAGTGCACAAACGGATGGGTTAGCCTTTTCCATGAGTATGTAGAATTTCCCACAGTAACAGGAGAGATAGCAAAGCATATGAATGCTAGATTTGGAACAGATGAGAGATTTGCTGGTGAAGAGATTCTAAGTTCTTTTCTGCTGGCATTTTTTCCTCCAGTGAAACAGAAATCGAGATTATCAGCTAAGAACAAAGGAAAGATAAAGATGCTGAAAGCTGGAAGACTTGGGTGGTGTTAAAAAATTGTCTGGACTGTGGAAGAGTGATGGCAATGGAAAATCAGTAGACTACCCAGGGGTCATCTAAATTTAATGGCTACTAATTTAAATTGAAACACGTAAGCATTTTTAAAAATGTCCATCTATGTTTATTTGCCCAGAGACAGGTATAAAGTAAGAAAAGGGTTGGATTTAACTTGCATTCATTAATAAAGGAAGATGGAGGGTAAAGAGGACAAATGAATAAAGATTATATGGAAGAAAATGATCGTCATGATGGATAATGGGAAGTCTGGAAGAAAATGAAGAAAAAAGATCAATGAAATATTAGTGAAAGAATTGTGGGAATCCATGTATAAAGAGGAACCATGATAAAATTAGATGATAGGGAGTTCCAGTCTTGGCTCAGAGGTAAGGAATCCAACTGTATCTATGAGGACACAGGTTCGATCCCCGGTCTCGCTCAGTGGGTTAAGGATCCAGTGTTGCCATGAGCTGTGGTGTAGTTTGCAGATGCACCTTGGATCTGGTGTTGCTGTGGCTATGGTGTGGGCCAGCAGCTACAGCTCCATTTCGAGCCCTAGCCTGAGAACTTCCATATGCCCTGCGTGTGGCCCTACAAAGATAAAAAGAAAAAGGATGAATTTGAGAAATAGAATGTTTAAATTTGAATTTATGGAGGAGGATATAAGATCTAGATGCTGATTAAGCAAGCAGATAGTTTAAAACTCACTCAAGTCTAGAAACTCTGAAGCTAAGATATGGCAAGGATTGTCAATGCAAATATTCAAAATTACAGTAATTATTACAAGAATAGTATCGGAGAGCAAGAAAACAAACTGACCTAAAATCTTTGGAGAAGTAATCTGAGAATCTATAGATGGCTACAATGAGGAGAAGCAGCAAATAGTATAGTCTAATAATTTGTGCTCAAAGTTAGAGGTTGTTAAGGGGAGATTGTACTCTGGAAGCAGTGATGTAAGAGGATAACTCCCCCATCTAGATGTTTATATACCTAGAGGTTTTCTTTAAGACTTAAGACTACCAAATGCCAACAACTCACCGAGTTGCCTGTATGACAGTAATTGCTCCTCTGATTTGCATGGTTTTATAAACAACTGCCTCCTTGACATTTCCCCATGGGTTTGGAATGGCTGTCTCAAACATTTAAAAAAATTATATTATAATTGATTTAACAATGTTGTGGCAATTTGACCCACTCATACATATGTATACACTATTTTTCTCATATTATCTTCCATCATGTTCTATCACAAGTGATTGGATTTAGTCCCCTGTGTTATACAGCAGGACCTTGTCTCAATCTTTTTTATAGCCAACTTTTTCTAAGAGCTACTCTGGATTATCTTCCCCACTCCATAAAAAGGGTGGGGAAAAATTAAAAAAAATATTCTCTTATCTCAATAAATGTCATTTCTATATCCAAGTTACTCAACCCAAATAATCCCAGAATTTGTTTTTGATACCCCTCTTCTTCTCATCCCTTCAGTTTCATCTATCAAGGTCATAAACTTTGTCTCCAAAATGAATTTAACTTCCATCCATACTATTTTCCATTTCCAGTATTAAAATCCTAATTTAAACAGAGTCCAATTCCACTCTTGCCATTCATATTTTCTTTCTGTTCCTTTACATATGAGAAGCATTTTCATTTTAGAGTCTTTAATATGTGTGTTCCTTCTGTCTGGAACACTCTCCTCAAGATTGTGTAATAGACCAGTTTATTCTTATTATTCAGATATCAACTCAAATATCTTCTAAGAAATGTTTTCTTTAACCATTAAATCAAAAGTAGTGTTCCTTACTCTCTCTTTGCACTTGCTATTTAACTGACTGGCTGTTTAACTGATTGGTTGTTTGACTGGTTTAAGAATATTTAACCTTATCTGAAATGATTTTATTTACTTATTGTCTGTCTCTCCATTTTAGAATGTATCTCTTCAAACCCATCCTATCTACCATTTCTTTAGTACCTAGTACAGTACTTGATACAGAGTTAGTCACAAAAAATATTTGCTGAATAAATGAATAAACTATTAGTTCAACTCCCAGCAATGCAGAAAAGTGACTAAAGTGACTTTGTGCAGTTCATAATCCAGGATTTGGGGAGCATAGATTTTATTGTAAGTTCTTTGTTTTATGGACATTATATTTTATTTCTCTGGATTTTGGTTTTCTCGTCCAAAAATAAAGAATTTCAAATGAATTTTGATAAATGTTTCCTCTAAACCTAAAACTCCATTGCTATAAATTATAAATGATTTTGAATGGATTTCAAAATAAGATATTTGAATGACCTAGAATTTTGTCCTAAGTTCAAATGTGCGGGGTGGGAGAAAAGTTATCTTACCATTTCATTTACCACCACTATAAATTTCCAATGACGGTGCAGCTCCTGGATAGGCCCTCAAGTCTGTATGTGGCTGCTTGACAAATCTGGCAAATCAGTGTTTAGTTGGAAGCACATATGGAGCAACCTTATGCCAGCCTGCATTTTGCCAACAGACATAACAGTTCTGGGTCATTATATTGCCAACTACTTTGACACATTTTTGCCTACATAAGGCCATGACTAAGACCTGAACACAACTGAAAGCCCCAAGACATTGGCTTCTCTCACTGCTGGTACTTCACCAAAGAGGAATGGAAGACTCCAGGCCAAGGCTATGATCCATGATGAGAAGACAAGTATTGCTGCTGGTATGTGTTTTCCATTTTCCTGGTTGAGTTTCATTTTTCATGTCAGAATAAATGTGCCAGTTGTTTGTCTAAAGCTTTTGGGTTGACTAAGGCTGTTTGAGGAAATGTATATTTTTTACTATACTAGATTTTTATGCTAATTTTTTGGCTTTGAGTACCTAAACAGAGGGTACTTTTGATGCTTATTTAAATAACACCTCAACCCTTCTTATCTCTTTTGGAAAGATAATATTAAAAAGCTGGCCAGACAAAGCTTATATAGCCCATCTAACATTGACAAAAACTGGGCATTTTACTGAGGCCTTTTCTAACTGGCTATAGTATTCAGGTCCCAGAACATTAGCCCACCCTTCTTAATTTGGCATCACTTTCAAGCTGTCCTTAAAAAGACCTCCAATGAGGATGCTTCTGATCAGAACTTTAGTCTAGCAGCAATTCTGATAGAATAAACAGCTTGAACTGTTCTAGCTACTGCATGCAATTGTTGTTCTCATAAACATTCACACTTTTTTTAAAAAAAAATAAAGATTTTTTAACCCATTTCATGAATTTTGCTTTATATTATATTATATTATGCCTTAGGAAATACTTGTAAGGTAGGTATGCATGTTACCTAAGATACTTAGAGCAGGACAAAAGTGAAACAGAATTATTTTAATAGCCAAGAACATAAAAACAACCCTTATCTTTTCCCCCTAATATCTCCATAGGAAATAACATCCACAGAGGAGAAAAAAAAATAAAAGAAAATAAAGCTTAGACAAGCCAGTGGATCACAGAGGAAGGAAATTTACAAGATTTCATCATTGCATTGTTCCAGTTGTTAGGTTTTCCTTCTAAGGCTATCTATGTTCAGTTACTTAAATAAGTTGGTTCACTTAAAACTGCGAGCCATAAAATCGAGCTGTTTTAAATGGGTCACACTCACTTTATAACTAAGTTTTCTGCTTTTAGACAAGTATAATTTTGATTTTATTTCTTAGGAAGGAAGAGAGTTTTATATACAGGGTTGAGTGCTTTCAATTTAAAAGAAAATAGAGGAAATGAGCCTAAATTATAAATCTTAGAAATCTGGGATATTTTAGTTACATACAGAAGTGTCACACTTACTGTGTTAGAGAAATCATAAATTCTAACTTAATATGGAGATGCTAAAGAGAATGAAAACATATTCATTGATTGACTATATATACCCTCTGCTTTTTTTTCTGAAGTTGAAAAAGAGGTAAAATATTCACAAGAATGTATGACTTAATAGTTCCGTGTACATAAATATGATATTTCATTCAAAATAGAATCCTTTACAGTTCTTTTCATGGGAACAAGTAGAGCATCTGGGGATTCCTATGTGTGTTGGTGAAAGGGGTACATGTCATATAATTATGGGCCCATATAGGTTAACCAATTTCCCAGTATGTAAATTATCTTATAATTTTCTATTACTTTTCAAAATGAATAAACTGATTTCTATTACATAGAATAATTATCATTTCTCTAAAAGTGAGGAATATGAGTATAATCAAATCATAATCTTTCTAATATTTATCTTCTCTCCATTGCATCAAAATAGTCCATGATAACCATTCAGATTTGGTACTCAATAATTTTTAGAAGTTAACACAAAATAGCAATAATAAATGCTTGCCTCTTACAGACTATATTAAATGATAATTGAAGCAAAAATTTCACTTTGAAAGAAGACAAAAATGAGCCCTTAATGCTATATTGTTTATACCAGCAAAAGAAGTATATATACATAAAAAGATCATTCAGAGAACAGATTTCCAAGATAAATCTGATATTCCCTCAAAATATTGGAAAAAAGGAAGAAAGGGAACAAAGGGAGGAAGGAAGAAAAGAAGAGAAAAGACAAGAGAAAATAAAAGAAAAGGAAAGAAAGAAGGAAGTAGGTTGGGAAGGAAGCAAATTGCAAATGCTCTTTTTTTTTCTTTTTTTGAGGACTTTTAAATCACACTCCAAAATATCCAAAATATAATCAAACTTTAAAATGGCTGAAGTAAGTTTAATAAGTTAACTTCTTTAAATATGAACTAGATTTTACTATATATAATTTTGACACCAGAATAATAATGCAAGAATATTGTGATACCACATTTTTACTATTAACTATAATATCACAATCATATAAGCATTACTTAGCACATGAACAATCTTAATTCAATTTAAAATATGAATCACTAGTGGGATGGACTGGGAATCTGGGGTTAGTAGATGTAAACCATTACATTTAGAATGGATAAGAATGACATCCTACTGTATAGCACGGGAACTATACCCAATCTCTTGGGATAGAACATGATGGAAGATATTACCAGTAAAAGAAGATGTGTGTGTGTGTGTGTGTGTGTGAGAGAGAGAGACAGAGACAGAGACAGAGACAGAGAGAGAGAGAGAAAGAGAGACAGGATCACTGCTGCACGGCAGAAATTGGCACAACACTGTAAATCAACTATACTTGAACAAAAAAACATGAATTACTAATTATATAAGTCCTAATAAATGCATAGGGCAATTGATTTGACTAAACCTTATGCTCATTTCCTGTCACTTCCACCTTAAAAGACCATGGTAAATATTAAAAATACTGTATTATGTGCATTTCTCACAATTCAGTTAAAAAAACTACATTCAATTTTGGAATTGCTTTGATAAGTAATCTACTTCCTGAGAAAAACATTTGTCCTTATAGCTGTGCCTCTTTCTACAACACCATCACTTCTTGATTTATTCAAATTTATTCTAACATGGAGCTTTTGATACTCTGTGCTTTTAATTTTGCTTCTTCTTGCATATTTTTTAGAAAAACTTATGTCTTCATTTTAAAGTCAACAGTGATGGAGAAAGGTTGGAAACAAAACCTTTTAGTACATTCTTAGTATAATTACCATTGCATAAATGTGCTCTGTGTTAAGTTTATTTCAACCCAGTTTTTACACATTGATAAACTGTTATGTAGGAGATAAACCAAATTAAAAAGACTGCTAATTTTATAATGAGAAGATTTTAAAAGAAATACGAAGGGACTAAGTTATTTAGTTTGAAATAGTGGACTAAGATTTTATAATGTGTATTTAATTTACCTGTCATGTTATTTATATAAGCATGTTAACAGTATTAAAAAAAGAAACAATTTTCAAAACAGTATTAATGACATAATTTTACTGTATCATCTATTGTAATTTACCATGATGATATGCTCTTGCTTTAGTAATAGAGAAAATATTTGGAAAAGGAAAACGAGTAGATTTATGATTTGGTTGCTTTTAGTATATTCAAAAGATTTGATTTAAAACAAACTTTAAGAAAACACATTCATGTTCTTGTATAATAATCTGTTATATAAAATTCAACAAAGGAATTCAGAGTCATTTGAAGCATAAGAGAAGAAAGAAATAGGTGAAGGACGTAAGAGGTCCTAACTAATCCATGGCTATGAAATGTATAGTGTGGGGGATATAGTCAATAACTATGTAATGTGTCTGTATAGTGACATACCATAACTAGACTTATTGCAGTGATCATTTTGAAATGTATAAAAATATGGAAACACTATTTTGTGTCACAGGGACAGACATGTGCTATAGGTCAATTATACCTCAAAAACAAAGTCACAAAAAAAGAGATCAGACTTGTGGCTACTGGCAGTGGGGGAAGAGGGAACTGGATGAAGATGGTCAAAAGGTACAGATATCCAGTTATAAGATAAATAAGTACTAGGGATGTAATAATGTACATGATAAACACAGATTTCTTATATATGAAAATTGTTTAGAGAATCCTGAATCTTCTTCATAAAGAATATTGTGGGAGTTTTAAAAATTTTTATCTATATGAAATGTGGTTCACCAAATTTTTATGATAATCATTTCATTATGTAGATATTGTACACGTTAAACTTATATAGTACCATTATATTGTACACTTTAAACTTATGTAGTACCATATGTCAATTATATTTCAAAACTAGAAGAAAAAAATAAACAAAAAATAAAGAATGATGTATACATTTCAAGGTAAGTGCTAAGAATTTAAATCTGAATGTTCAAGTTTGTTGCCTTGAATTTATTACCATATTCTAAAATCATCATGAGAAGGACTTCATGTTACAGAGAGCTATAACCTAGAAATTACTTGGTGCCTCATTTGCCACTTGCAGATGTGTGGGTTGCTATATGTTTGCCAACATCTATGATTATTATAGTAAGTCAAATTTATTGCCATTTCTCACATACTTAAAAAATTATCTTAACTCTGATTTCCAGTCGTGGCTCAGTGGTTAACGAATCTGACTAGGAACCATGAGGTTGCAGTTTGATCCCTGGCCTCGCTCAGTGGGTTAAGGATCCGGTGTTGCCATGAGCTGTGGTGTAGATCGCAGACATGGCTTGGATTCCGTGTTGCTGTGGCTGTGGCTATGCCCGCGGCTACAGCTTCAATTAGATCCCTAGCCTGGGAACCTCCACATGCCGCAGGTGCGGCCCTAGCAAAGACAAAAAGACAAAAAAAAAAAAAAAAAAGGGATTATCTTAACTCTATAGTCTTCTTTGCCATTTATTTTTTCCATAACATACAAGAGTAGTCCAGGCTCAGTGTCCTACTCACTCTCAGAACCTTGACTTTTAGTCTTTCCACCAACCTCCAGCACTCCTCCGCCCAGCTCCACTAAAATTACTTATATCAAGGGCATAAATGGCATCTGGGTAGGAAACCCAAAGGCCTATTTTCATTTTCACTCAGCCTCATGACATCATTTTCACAATTCACACTTCTCACCACCAATAGCTCTCTAGTATAAGCTTCCAAGAAAATATATTTTCGACTTTACCCTGACACCTTTCAGTATCCTCTGCAGGTTCCTTCGTTTTCTACCTCCTTATGTTCGAGTGCTCCAGGGCTAATTCATCACTTTCTTTCTGCACCAACCTCTCTAGTCACCTCATTTCTTTGAATGGCTCTTAAGTGTGCAACCACTGCAGAGGCACAGGTCCCTGCTTAGGGTTTAATGCTCTGAGGTGTCTGTATTGAAATTGCTAATATTTTGTTTTTGAATGTGTGTTTTGTAAGTGAAGTATAACATAGAAATGGAGCATGGTCCAAGCACTTGAAGCCACAGCTCAGGTACATTCCTTCCTTCCACCACCCACCCAGCCTCCTCTGGATGAGCTCCTTGCCTCTGTTCTACTGTCCCCACCCAGAAACCACTGCCACCTTCCACATCTTGTGAGGGACCTGGGTGCAAAAACAAGGAGCATGGAAGTTGGGTGCCTGTGCCCTATGTGCCAAGTTGCAAGGTGGGGTCCCAAGCATCACTGAGGATTTGCACTGATTCATAATAATAATAATCTCATACAAGAGAAAGTGCAACATTAAATAGTGTATATCATGATAGCTTGAAAGAGATACTGCAAAAGAAAGAAAGGAAATTTTTTCTGCTTTTTTAAAGATGGTAACGCACATTTTTTGCCCTGGTTCTCACAAATCACAAACTGTCATGCTGACCCTGCTATCAAAGATGGTCTACATTCCTCCAACTCCCAAATACCAATCTACAAATCAGACCTATCTCCAGAACTTAAGATTTCTTTAGTCAGCTGATTTTTCAACATCCCCATTTGGTTGTATAATATAAAACTCTCAAAATCTAATCGTCAAAATTTAATTGATCTTTTGTGGAGACTTCCAGAAGCCTTCCCCATCTCAAGTGATGTCGATCCCCTATATTCAAATAATCAGGCCAAAACTTAATCATCCTTTATTATTCTCTCACGTAAGAAAAGATTCACATAATCAACTCTTGCAAGCCATAAAAGATGGCTTCAGCACACTGCCAGATGAACTGTGTGTTCATGTCTACATGTATTCTCTCTTTGCCCACATAGTCTCACTTTGTATAGCACTATAGAACAATTAATAGAAATCACCATGCAGCTTAAAACCATGTAAGCAATCTTAATAATTAATGAGAAATGGTGCAACCACTAAGGAAAATAATATGGCAATTCCGCCAAATATCCTTTCCCCAAATCAGAGACTCAGGGGATGGGGGGAGGGGCTGGCAAGCTATTTTTCCTGGCAGTTCAGAAATACCTTAAGTTTGTGAACAGAGCTTTTATTAGGAGGTGTGGGTACTGGGTCTGAATGAATGCATTTTAATAACCTCCATCTGTACTGGCCTGTGGGAATTTTATGATCCAGCAATTCTACTTCTGGGTATTTATCCAAAAGAATTAAACTCAGGGTCTTGAAAAGATTTTAGTATTCCAATGCTCATTGCAGCACTATACCAATGGCCAAAAGGTGGAAACAAACCAAATGTTCCTCTATAAATAAATGGACAAATTGTGGTAATTGTATACAATCAAATATCATTCAGCCTTAAAAAGGAAGGAAATTCTGACACATGTTACAACACGGATGAAGCTTTGGGATATTATGCTACGTCACAAAAAGAAAATGCTATATGATTCCATGTATGAGATATTTAAAGTAGTCAAATTCATAAAAACAGTAGAATTTGGTTACCAGGTTCTGGGTAGAGGGAGAAAATGGTGAGTTATAAAATGAGCATAGAGTTTCAGCTTTCCAAGATGAAAAGTTATGGAGTTATTACATAAGAATGTAAATATATGCAGTTCCCATCATGGCTCAATGGAAATGAATCTGACTGGTATCCACAAGGATGCAGGTTCAATCCCTGGCCTCAGTCAGTGGGTTAAGGATCTGGCACTGTCATGAGCTGTGGTGTAGGTCACAGACGTGGCTCAGATCTGGCATTGCTGTGGCTGTGGCATAGGCCAGCAGCTACAGTTCTGATTCAACCCCTATCCTGGGGAATCTCTACACGCCATGGGTGCAGCCCTAAAAAGACACACACACACACTCACAAAAAGAATGTAAATATACTTAACACTGCTGAACCATACACTTAAAAATGGTAAAATTGATGTTTTGTGCTGTTTTTATTACAATTAATACAATTTTAAAAATAATTAATGTAAAAATTTACAATTTTCATGACTTAAAAATTATCAAGAAATTAAAAACTCTTATTTCTGTTATAAATGTATAGAAAAATGAAAGTGCTAATACAACTATTTAGTACTGTGCACTATAAAGTATTAACTACCTTAAGAACAAATTGTTTCTTTATTTAAAAAAAAATTATGGAATATAAAGTATTCTTTTTTATTTTTATTTTTTTGACAACATCACTCCCCTTAGGGCATCTTGATTATTTTTTATCATAACAACTTATGTTCAATAAGTCTATGTCATTTATATCAATAAATTTATCCTCACTAAATACCTCTGGCAGTGTTTATCCTAAACGATTTATGATAAAAGCTTGTGTTTGTTCAAGGCATCAGGGTAGGGTGGGCGAAGGTAAAAGTTCTAGAATATGAGTAGCTGAGCCAGTTGTGCAGGAATTGAATGCCTATGTGACTGACCCCTGGTAAAAATACTGGACACCAAGGCTTGTGTGAATTTCTCAGGTTGGCAATACCTCACACAGGTTGTCATATAGTATTGCTGGGAGAATTAAGTATATCTATGTATGACTCTATTGGGATAGTACACCTGGAAAATTTCTTCTGGTTTCTCCTGGATTTCATCCCATTCATTTTTTTCCTCTGCTATTTGGTCTGTATTATTTCATTGTAATAAACCATAACCATGAGTATAGCAATTTCTGAGTCCTATATATCTTTCTCATAAGTCATCAAGCCTGAGTGTTGTCTTAAGGATCCTCAACACATCATGCTATAAGGTAATCTATGAAAAATGATTATACAATGCTTGGAAATCAGTTACTGTTATATAAGCATAAGACCCTATGTTTTATTCTAATGGAAAAAAAAAAATACTGGATTCAAGAGAGGGAGCCCCAAGAACTATCCTTTCCATCATTAAGTGATTAACCTCACATAGCCTGTGTATTAATTACATGTAAATCATGTAATTACATGTAAGCTCTTTAAAAGAAACATAGTATGTTCATAATATGGTATTATTAGTGATTTTTTAAAATGTCTGCACCTGCAGCTTATGGAAGTTCCCTGGGTCAAGGACTGAATCTGAGCTGCAGCTGCTACCTCCACAGTGATCCAAGCCACTGCGGTCAGATTCTTAACCCACTGTGCCACAGTGGGAACTCCTACTAGCAACCTTTTAAATAGAGTGACCTGAAAAGAACTTTCTTAAAGCTGTTGCTTCAATATATTAAAACATTAAGATAGCAGAGAAAGTTTCTAAGAGAAAATGTTAAATGAAATTAAAATAAAGTTAAATTATTTTAATACCTACTTTAGATTTTTTTAAATGTCTGTAAGTATTTAAAAAAGTAGAATAGCAAATTGCAATTTTTCTTAATTTATATTTAAAAACTAAGACTTCTGTGGTATAGTCATAACAAGATTATTAATAGAGGTGGGAGACTAGATCACAAAAAAAATATGCTAGGCTGCAGTAATTCACAACAATTATAAGCTTCACAATTCCAATGTGAGAATTTGTCAAGATCTGTGTTTTTAGACCTCAGCATTAAATGTGTGGAGATTTAATATGCTTAGCACAGACATTCTGAAAACAACTTTTTTTTTCTCATTACAGAGGAATACACATTCTTAGTATTTTTTTAATTCAGTGAGGAATTCTTTAAAAGATAGTCCTTAAGCCTACTATCCATATATAGATTTTTAAGTACTATATGCGCATATTGTTTTAAAATTTTATTTTTGTTATAACAAGTATTGTACAAATAGCTCATGTGATTAAGGATATGAAGGGCCTGAGAAGTTAATTTATTTGTAAGTTATTATGTTAGCCTGCTGTTCCATGATCATGGAGGCTGGTAGAGACACAAAACAGAAACAAATAACAGTTTATTACTCCCAGCAAGAGCTCTAGCCTGCATATCATTATTTTTTGGAACTGTTCCTCTTTTCCCCAGTTCAAACAGGGTAACACAAAGAAATGTGTTGCATTACAGAAGAACTTCCTAGGATGATAGTTTTACATAAAACAAGTATTTTATTTCAGTTTTTTTCTGGAGTTTGTCATTATTTTACTGAACTCAAGCATGTAAACTTTATTCTGGAAGTAAACACTATCTCTATCTTCCAAGGCTGTAAACAAACTAACACTTTTTTATCCAGAGGAAGACAATATATCTACCTCCTAAGGCCATGCACTCTACAAATATCCTTGAAAAGATAGCCCATAACAAGTGTAATCAGTGCCTCACTGGTAAAACACACAGAAATAAGAGCCATGAAAAAATGTCTCCTGAATAATTTAAAGCTATTGTATTTTGTTTTCAAAATATGTTGTTCTAGCGTAATATTTAAATTATGAATCCCAGTGAACTTAATTCAAAACTGTAGTCACTGTTTCCTTACAAATTGTATTGTTTTTCCAATAGTAGCCTTTCCAGCAGCTTCTTTCCTTCCTTTTCTAGCAGAGATACTGTGTCATGCCAGTTCCTGTGATTCTGTTAATATCTGCACTCATTTCTAATTATACCAAGTTTGTTCACCCTCAGATAGGAAGAGAGAGCTTTTTTCTTTTTCTTCTAGTCATAAAATGTTAAGTTTTTTTTTTATTTGCTTTTTTCTTTTTAGGGCCACACCCAGGGGGCATAAGAGATTCCCAAGCTAGAGCTCTAATCACAGCTACAGCTGCCGACCTACACCACAGCCATAGCAATGACAGATCTGAGCTACATCTGTGACCTACACCACAGCTCATGGCAATACCAGATCCTCAACCCACTGAGCAAGGCCGGGGATCAAAGCTGCAACCTCATGGTTCCTAGTCAGATTCATTTCCATTATGCCATGACAGGAATTCCCAAATATTAAGTTTTAATTCAACTTGCCTCATTAATTCATTCATCACTTACGTTTACATATAGTGACTATTAATGTGCCTAATATAGAGAAGGTACTCAACAAACTGTAGGTAGGACTACTATGTTTAGGAATTGTAGTAAGTGTTAGAAGATAAATACAGATTATTCAATGTCATTAACATTGACATGCTTTAGTGTCAATTTGTAAAGGACACTGAAAATGCATACAATATATTATAAACCAAATTCCTACTTAGGAGAACAGCCCCAAATTAAGAGATCAGAATTGGGAGATTATGGTTTTTTTTCACATTCTTATTAAGGATATTAGCTATAAAAATATCTTCCATTTGAGAAGTAGGCTCAAACTTGGTGACGATGATGTATTCTTCAAGGTGGAAAAAAGGACACTGGGAAGCAAAGATGGTCTGAGTCATATTCATGTGCAAAGACCTTCTACATAGAGAAGATAGTACGTTCTCAAAAATCACATACAAGGGTCTCCCTTTGTATTTAGGGTCAGGAAAACAGTAATTTTTTTCAACTAGAAATGTTTAATTCTGAAATTAATGTCACTGTATAAATAAACTATTTCAAAATGGCAGTAAAGGATGCTATAAACCTAGCTAAGTGATGGATCAGGTGTCATGAATGACCAGCAGAATGTTTATTCTTTTTAAATTTTAATTCCAGTGTATTTAGGAGGAGGCATGTGCGCACCAGCTTTGCATGTAATAACAATTCCCTATTATTTTTACCTGGCTAACTTTTTTATACATTCATGAAATAATTCCTGCCTGTGAGAGAGTGTATAAACCTGAAAATAATGTTTGATAGTTATTTGCAATTTGTAGCATGCCATCAATATAGTTAATTACATGTATCATATGACAGTTATCTAGTTAAATACCATGAAACTTATACAGAGTTCAGTTTAAATATAGATGTATTTTTTTTTCAAGAAACATTGGGTCTCCAGAATCCTAGTAACAGAGATAAAAGACATAACCATAATAGCATGTCACAATCACAATCAGGCTGGAAAGAAAGAAAATTTAACCTTTTTAAAGTTAAAAGTAAGTACTTGCATCTAATTCCCCTAAATAATAAACTTATAATTTTCAGTCTTTAAAGCTCTATCTTTGTGGTTTTCCTAAACAATTGCTAAAGTTTCTGAAATTTTTGTCTAGTAAGAATTAAAAGCATAAAGTTTAGAAATCAATTTTAGCTGGTGAAAGTGAATGCTGTTGTGTTGCTGATAAGCACATATTCTTTAAGAGCATAATAATTTCAACATGAGAAAGTATTTAGTTAATTATTCCTCCTAAGTGAGCACAGGAATTTTTTCAAGGAAAAAAAAAACAACAACCAAAAATCAGTCTCTCATTAGTCAAGATTTTTGCCAATCTCTGCCATTTCCAACTCCCTGACAGACAGAGGGCCCATTTTCACAACAGCATGAGCTCATAGGATTATCTCCATGAGAGCAAAGACCTCGTTTGCCTGGTTCACTGCTGGAATCCTAGTTTCTAGAATGGTGTCTGGCACAGAGGAAGTTCTTAGTATTCATGAGTGAGCGAATGAGTTAATCTAGATTCCCTAGGTACTGCAGTCATTTACAAATTATGGTGAGATACTTTTAAAATAATTAGCCTCCTAACCTGCTTGTACCAGGGTAAGTTTCATTTTTTCAATAATAACTGAGTTTCTCAGAAAAATGCTAAAAGAGTAATGATAATGATAAGTAACAATCAAAGGCAATGATAGAGGGGAAGTGACATGCAAGGTCAGATCACTGTAGCCATCCTCAAATTGCCACTATTCTTGGGCATTCATTGCCCCAAAGCAAGCTTCTCGTGCCTGGGCATGTCCATCTCCACATGCCCTTATCCTTTCTTTACCTGTGATTCTTTATCTCTAATCTAATGCCTGCCACCTTTCCAATCTTTCATGTGTGTCCTCTGAAACCACTCTATTGGAAAACACATTTTGTAAATCACCAGTTTACCCACATACTGTTTCTTCTTTTTCCCATAACTGAATCCTGGCTCTTTTCTGATAGCTTGTTTTCCTATCCCACCTTGTCACTGAAGTCCAGCTCATTCTCCAATACCCCATGAACTTTCTGTTTGAGGTGGTATTAGTGTGTTTCTGACTCCACAGGACCAGTTCCAGACCACTGATGCTCCTCTACCATTGGAAAAATATTCTCATTTGAAACCAGTTCAGTCCAATAAAGGAGACTCTCCCTCATCATCATTTGACCCTGTCAATTTCCTGGCTCCTCATTCTTGAAATACTTCTTTTCTAACAAATCTTACCATCATTACAGTGGCCTTTGAAAATGCAGAATACATATCCAAATTATAGACTACTTAGTCCCTTCACCTTTATAACACCAATGACGTCATCTATCCATTCCTACCGCATTATCTCCCCAAAGTACTTCTAAAATCTTGTTACTCACTTCCATTTTTCCAACCCTGACTTACAATATCTACAGTATTTGTTGTTTAACTGTACTGAAATCTTCAGCTACTTTACCCTTTTACATTTTACCTAGTAATTCTGTTCCCTAAAGCAGCTCAGACCTTGCTGCTCATTGTTTTAACCAACCATTCATTTAATAATACTCTCAAATCCTTTGCCCCATTCTAATCTGTACCTCATCTAAGTAAAATCTTGCTCCGCGGTATCCATTCTGTACTTCAAAATTTGATATGTTTGATTGATGTGTTCAAAAGTTGATGTGCTTCTGGCTGCATTATCTACCTCAATAAAGAGTATCAAAGGGCCAAGTTCCAGAAAAATAAACATCATTCTTGACATCATTCTCTGTCTAACCCTGTCACCAATCAACATTTTTTTTTGTTCTAAATGTATCTATGGTGAATATCTTTTTAAATTACAATATATGGAGCAGATATTATCACAACCTTGTAAATCAAATATACTTCAATAAAACTTTAAAAACAAAAAAATAAATTACAAGACATAAAAATGTATGCATTAGGTGTTGAAACAAATAGCTCCATTGATATAGTATGGAAGGAGGAGGTATATATTGAAGAAAAAATTACCTACCATTCTAACAATAATAAGTAGATGGAGGTATCCATTTTTCTGCTATTAACTTAGAGCAAGAGAAGAAACTCAGAGCTTAAGAAGAGAAGATATGAAAAAAAAAACTTTTTGAAGAAAATGGGCCTGAGGACTAGAATAATAGCCATAGGTCTTGGGAGGTTCACATATTAATAAGATTCTCTACAGAGAGAAAAGATGAATTCTCTTTTCTAATGTTCTCTAACGTTTAATTGAGAATTGTTTCTCTTTTTTTTCTTTAATTATTTTGTTATTTTCAAACATTTATTAAAAAATCTGTCCTAAGGAGTTCCCTTCGTGGCTCAGCAGTTAACGAATCCGACTAAGAACCATGAGGTTGTGGGTTCAATCCCTAGCCTTGCTCAGTGGGTTAAGGATCCGGCGTGGCCGTGAGCTGTGGTGTAGGTTGCAGACGCGGCTCGGATCCCGCATTGCTGTGGCTGTGGCGAAGGCTGGCAGCTACAGCTCCTGTTAGACGCCTAGCCTGGGAACCTCCATATGCCGCGGGTGCGGCTCTAGATAAAGGCAAAAAGAGAAAAAAAAAAAAATCTGTCCTGAATATGGCTTTGCTTTGGGGTAGTTTTGCTATCACATTACATACAATGATTTTATATTCCTAGCTTGTATCTGAAACTTAAAAGTGATACAATCTGAGTTCAAAAGAAGGTGGATAAAATTTCACTGAAAGTAGATTTAGCTAAATAATGAGGTAAATATCAACAGTGACCACAGAGAACCATACCCTACTTTCACTTCTTCAACCACAGTATTAATATCACACTTTCATCTCTTGAACCATGTTACTAACTCTAAATTCCATTAAAAAGTTTCAGTGATGATACTGGGGGAAAAAAAAGACTTATCTACAAATATAAAATTTCATATTAGGAAAGATCACATATTTGATTCTCTGATCAAATAGATTAACAGTGAAATAAGCAAACAAAAAATAAATGTAAATAAATGTGTCATTTGCTTTGTCTCATAAGATAGTCAATACTTTAAATGAGCATAAACATCAAAGTGTCATTGTGTGCAAAGTCCTGAGAGCTACGTAACAGTACAAGCCTGAGAACTGTATTCCTGAGGCAATGATTCACCCATTATACACAGAAAAGTTTATTTGGGTGTTCCTATCCTGGCTAAGTGGTTAACAAATCCTCCCATTACCTTCTAGAACAATACACAGATGGATCAGGGCATATTTCTCACCTTGCAGTCATGAATCTACTCAACATCAGCTAAGTAATGAAAAGTAAAAAAAAAAAAAAAATGATAAACTAGATCTCAAAATATGACCATTTAATGTAATATGAGAGATACTTATATTAAAAATGAAAACAGAAAATCCCATCATGACTCAGCGGAAATGAATCTGACTAGCATCCTAGAGAATGTAGGTTCAATCCCTGACCTTGCTCAGTGGGTTAAGGATTCGGTGTTGCCATAAGCTGTGGTTCAAGTCACAGACGCAGCTCAGATCCGGCATTGCTGTGGCTGTGGTATAGGCCAGCAGCTACAGCGCTGATTCAATCCCTAGCCTGGGAACCTCCATATGCCATGAGTGCAGCACTAAAAAAGAAAAAAAAAGAAAAAAACATTTTTATGTTAGGAAATAAGACTTAAAACTTATATTTGTATATTAAAAATAGCAAACTAATCAAAGAAAAAAAATTTTTTTTTTTCACAGCTGCACCCACAGCACATGGAAGTTTCCAGGTTAGGGGCTGAATTGGAGCTATAGCTGCCAGCCTATGCCACAGCAACAGCCACAGCCACAGCCACAGCAACACAAGATTTGAGCCGTGTCTGTGACCTACGCCACAGTTCATGGCAACACCAGATCCTTAACCCACTAAATGGGGCCAGAGATGGAACCCTCATCCTCATGGATCTGGTCAGGTTTGTTAACCACTGAGCCACAATGGGAACTCCCCAAAGAAAAATTTGAAGTATTCTTTACATTTTATTTAAGACTTTTCTTCCCAATAGGAATATTAGCTAAAATATAGACTGCAGAAATGCTCATCAGAATATGTTTTTACAGAGCTTGCTCTAATGAATAAATAGGAATTATTTGCAAAGAGTTTGCTCAACTAATTTTAATGATTAGTTGTGCTTATAAATTCTTGGGAAATTTTCCTTCTTGAAGAATTTTAACTACTCCAACAAAATTAGACACATTATTTTAGAGGCACCCTATAAATCTAATTGAAGAAAACGAGTACATCTGATTTACAAATAAGTGCTGGTAAAAAAATAAATACTTTAGATATTTTGAAATATTTACACACTGGATAGTGCAGAGCAATTTTCCATAGATCTTACTTTAATTATCCTGTATTTCAATTTAGAGTGTTTTGGTTAATGGGATATTTGCACATTAAACTATCAGTCAGAAGCAGTAACGGATGATGGCTGTTTTGGAATTTGTCAGAGGCATGGTTATCAAGCAGGTGTAAGCAAATTTGTTCTCTACTTTTTAGGTGAACTGTGCCATCAGTCCACTCCTCCTCACCCCAGAAAAATGAGCAAAAAGCTTATTAAAATATCATTTTCAAACACACCCAGTACATTTCTAAGAAGAATTCTGATCCAATTTTTTATAATTGAATGAAGTTAGACTGGCCAAATACCCACTTAGCCTGCTTCTTAAACCAGCTCAGGTAGGAGATGATTAAACAGGTTTAGCACAAAGTCAGACAGTTCCAGACATAAATAGAATAAAGATGGACATCTGTCTTCTTGGTGGCCAAGAATTTAAAACCATTAAGTAGGTTTAATACTTGTTTCTTTCAATTTATCAAAATATTCTCCATACCAAGAAGTACAGTCTAGTTGACTATTAGAATACTGGTTCTTTTGCTTTTTCATTTGTGTTCTGTCGTAAATGAGCTAGGGTAGGGCACTGGTTCAGAAGGCATTTGTGCCTAAGAGTTTGAAATACTTAGGTGGAGAAAATTGTATAGAATTTCTCTTTGATGATTGTCTTTCATTAGATACAGGAAGAAGCCGCCAAATATGTATTTTAAAATATCTCTATGTGGTTTGGTGGAAGTCAGATTTTAGAAAACTGTTTTAAAATATTTAGTCATGTAAGATTATTTTGTTAAAGTCCAGGTCCCCTGATTTTTTTGTTTGTTTTACAACCCAATGCCATATAAGCAAGGGTGACATTTTTGAGGTGAGTAAAAAGAAATAAAGTTTGTATAATATATGGTAACTTCTGTATTGATCCCTGAACCTGTTACAGAAGATTCTTTCCTGTCAACTTAAAGAAAAATTGGTTTTTCACTTTCCAGGTGATTAGGGTCTGAAAATGTCTAAGGCTTTAAGAAGCGTTACTGAAAAGAGTGACTTCTATGTCATGGATAATCCTCTCCCCATAATAATGTACACTGGTCGGTAGATGAAAACTACAGGAATATAATTGGTTGTCTATCTACTCATGGATGTTTTAAAGCAACATTTTACCCTACAACTTTGGATTTCTTGTATAATTTTTTTCATAAATTTCACAGTATTTGTCAAGAAAATACATATACTAAAAAAATTCAAAACAGTGAGATAAGTGATCATTTTAACACTAATTAAAGAGTAATAGTAATGAATTTGGGAAATTCTTAAGGTACTGCTATTTCTTCTTGTTAATTTTACATGAATTTTATTCTTTGATGGATTTGGTGAGGGGGATGTAATGTTAGAGAAAGAAATCAGAGGACTCATAATTTACATAGGAAAGCTTACAGGAAAAAAAATATTTCTTCTCTAGTATTCTACCATTTTGTTTTCAAACCAAAATACATTAAAACTATGTTAGCAACCAAAGTATTACATTCGTTTATTAGAGATCATCTCTTTATTTAGTATTCATCAAATAGGGCTTACTATATATACCATGGTCTAATGTTGGATTTGAATATGAATAAGATACAGTTGCTGCCATCAAGAGGCTCAATTTAATTAATCAGCATATCAGTTATATAAGTTTTGACTATAATCCAAGCATTCGAATTCTTTAGTGTAAGCTTATTTGTATATTCTGAGGTCTATATAGATGGGGAATATGAAAGGATTCACAGAGGAGAAACACCTGAAGTAAATAACATAGCTTATAATGAAAAGCATGAATTCCAATATCAGATTCACTACCTGATTTTGGTATATCCATAGGCAAGGTATTTATTCACTCTAGGCATTTATTTCCTCCTGGGCGAACAAAAGTGCTTTCTTTATAGAATGATTTTGAAGACTAAATGAGAAAATCCATATAAGGAGCTTAGCATAATTTCAGGATATTAGAAGAATTAAGTAAATCTTGTTTTTAACATGAGTGGAATTTTCCAAAAGGCCAAAACAGAAGAATGCACATAGTGGAAATGGCAAAGCAAAAATGAAAGGGCTTCACTCTTGCAATAGTTTGGCAGATATCGCAATTTGAGGGAAAAAATGCTGAAAATAAGGTCAGAATGGTAGATTAGGATAAATGGAGAGGGTTAATTTTACGAAGAGATGAATATCTGTAAGGAGGCTCTTGAAGATGTCTGATAATGAATGGAAGTATGTGAAAAGTAGAAATAATAGATTTCTACTTTTGATGAGTAATTGAATATGAGGAATAAGAATGGGTATTGCTCTTACTTCTAAAGTGTGTTTAAGCAACTGTGTAAGTATTAAGCAATTAATGTAAGTGAAATGGGGGAATAGAAAATGAAAGAAATTTAGTGGTGGTGGTGGTGAAGAACAGAGAGAGAGACAGAGAGTGATATGGGGTGAAGGAGGGGGAGAGAATTTTGTATTAGATTTATGGGAGCAATAGGCTATTGAAAATGTAGAACTGGGACTCAGATAAAACATCAGACTTGATAACATGGAATTGGAAAGATAGGTAGTAACTGAAATTGTGGGGGTGAAATTATACAGTGAGAGAAACTAAAAAGAAGACTTAGGATGAAGGGTAGAACTCAAGGACACTGAGTGTTAAAAATTAAGTCATGAAAGAAATAAAGAGGCAAGAGGAGAGTCAGGCGAGCAACTCCGATGCCATGGAAGCCAGAAGAGATGAGGGAGTTGAGAATCCATTTTGGTTTGAAGCTTAGAGCAGTGAAGTAATACTACCTTTGAAAAGAGGCTCTTGAATATGGCAATTGAGTTGCTATTAGCAACATATTTAGGTTTGATAGCAGGGAACAATAGACAGATGTAAAAGTTCAAGGACAAAGAGGCAGTAGGAATTTGAGAGTGGGACTTCTTAGGTTAGAATGCTGAGCATTCTAACTTACTATCTCTGTGACCTTGGTATCTTGACTGAACTTCTCCAAATCTCAGTTTTAGGGTTAAAATAATTCTTCATTTAAAGAATAGATAAAGCAGCTTAGAAAAGAGCAGATGCTTAATAATGTTAATTATTTTTAGTTATTATTATTATTCAATTTACAATAACATTTTCCCAAGTCATACTGCAATTTTGTCAGCAGATAGTTTAGGGGGTCAGCAGAGAAAGAGAACTTGACATGGCTTTCTCAACATAAGAGAAGCCATTTTGGACTAAGCTATTTTGTGATTTAAGTCTGGTCACAAGGTTTGCCCTTGAGTAGTCTCAGTAATTATTTTTTTTTTTTTTTTTTTGCCTTTTTAGGACTGCACATGTGTCTTACAGAGTTTCTCAGGTAAGGTGTCAAATAGGAACTGCAGCTGCCAGCCTATGCCACAGCCACAGCAAAGCCAAATCCAAGCCACATCTGTGACCTACACCACAGCTCACAGCAATGCCAGATCCTTAACCCACTGAGTGAGGCCAGGGATCAAACCTGCATCCTCATGGATGCTAGTCCAATTCATTTTCCAGTAAGCTACAGCGGGAACTCCAGGAACAAAGGGATGTAGGAACAAAGGACAAGCAGTCAATAGACAATAGTACAGACATAAAACAGTCTTAGTTCCTCCTCAAGGAATATACAAAACGATCTGATACAAACCTTTGAGTTCTGCAGGAACTAAGGCCCCACCAGGATGGAGAATGGTAACTACATACTGAGACTCCAGAGTGGTTGCAATCTGAGGAATTATGGGGTTGACCTATTCTAACCCTCCTGAGGTCAATCAACTAAAGCTTGGACTCTGTTGACCTTTGCCCCAATTCTATGCTGAATTCTCAAGTCCCTTCATGAATATGCGTGTACCCTTAGTTAAAACTTCCCCAATTTTGCTGTTCAGGGAGGCGCGGCTTTGGGAAAGATCCCTGGTGTTCACCTTACTTGATGCAAGTAATAATAAATCCTTTCTTCTCCTGACCTTTGGCTTGGTTGAGTCTTTTGGCTAAATATCCCCCAAGAAACAAACCCAATTTTTGTGTAACAATATTAGGACCAAAGTATTTGAATGAGTGTTTGATTATTTTCCTTTATCAACTCATCTTGAATCTGACCTCTAGTTTATGTGTCTATTTCAATACTTATTCATTTACTCACATTTCTTATTCACTTATTATTCACTGAGTGCCTATCACAAAGCTGAACTTTGTGATATGATAAAGAAGAGATAAGATATAAATTAAAATATATCCTTGCCATTGTTATGAAGAAAAAAATCACTGTAAACTATGCACCAGGCCACTAAGAACAGACTCCATGTTTAAACGGAGAAAGAAAATCAGTTTCTGACATTTAGGCTCTGACATCACATCACAGCTACCTCTTGATTATCCCTTATTGAAACTAAAAAAAAATTCATAGAAAATCAGTATCAGACAAGGTCACTCTGTGACATTGTTGAATCAAGACAAAAATATGACCACTTTATTATTATCCCTGAACATGGACAAAACATGAACATTTTCCAAACCACAAACTTTCAAACATTCCCCACTCCAGGCTGATGCGAGTGACAGCTGCCTACTTTTCAACAAACACATTAGCATTGCACTCTCTCTTCAATCTATGCATCTGTTTAATAACATAGCCTATCATTCAATGCTTCCCTGCTTTCTGAATGTTCCCAGTTCAGAATGAGTTCTTGCTTCATCATCCTCCCGAAGCTGAAATTCTCTAAGTCGTTTTTAACATGCCCTTACTGAAATACCCCACGACTGCCCCCGAAGTACATTCTCACTAACTTCAGTGAGTAGTAAACCAAGCTGTTTAACTGTAGGTATGTTTCTGGTAGTCTTTATCTGTAGAATATTGACAACAATAGAAAAAGATACATATGGTAACATGTTTCAGCTTGGTAAGACTTTTGGAAAGAAAGAATATGCTGTCCCAGTTAGGTGTCTTAAATCAGATCCTTATTTTTAAGAAGAGGTGAAACATATCTTGGGTATATTTACACTACTGGATGAGCCTATTTTGTCAATATTTGGTATTAGACCTTTTGGTTTGAGACTTTATAGACAATGGTAATATTTTATTCTCAACAGACACCTAATGACTTTGTGTGAACTGCCACAAAAAGAATGAGTTTTCTTTGTATTGCTGAACAAGACAAATGTCCCAGTGATGGAGGGAAAATGTTTCTCTCTGAGGTTTAGGGGATGTTAACTCCATAGGCATGAGTTTAAACTTCAGGGCAGCAGCCACAGGATTTCTGAGTCTGGTATACTGATCGAGAATATCCAACTCTGAACCCTCATCTATAAAGTCTAAAGAATGAAGAATAAAACAAAGGGTAGATGCAAATTAAAAAAAAAAAAAAGAAGAAAAGGAAAGAAGACCTTAGAATAGGAAAAAACCCAAAATTACCAAATCACACGTCCTGCCCCCATCTCCTAGTCACTTAATTAATTAATTAATTTTGCCTTTTAGTGCTGCACTTAACAGCACATGGATGTTCCCAGGCTATGGGCTGAATCCCAGCTGTAGCCACTGGCCTACACCACAGCCACAGCCACAGAGGGATCTGAGCCACGTCTGCAACCTATACTACAGCTCATGGCAATGCCACATCTTTAACCCACTGAGCAAGGCCAGGGATTGAACCCACATCCTCATGATTCCTAGTCGGGTTCATTAACCACTGAGCCACTAAGGGAACTCCCTATTCACTTTAAATTTAATGCTTCCATTTCCTTCTCTTACATCCATTCTCTTTTACCTCTTTTTTTTTTTTAAACAATATGGAGCTTTAAATATTATAATCCAAAGCAGCTTCTTAGTTCCTGCTAATAAATCTAGTCTTCTATCATGACATATATTTTATAGGCATCAAAAAGAAGACTCCATATTTTAAGACGTAAGTGGAGTAAAGACTAAAAGATGATATTGATGATTATACAGGCAGACTATATATTTGGAAAGAATAGTCTAACCCTTAAAATGTGATTACATATTTTGTTTTAGTGTCAAAAAAGAAAAATTATTATTAGAACTAAAATTATGAACTATTTAAACATAAAGTAATATTTTCCATATTGTCCAGATACTGGCTTATAAATAATTTGTTCCAGCTTGTTGAAAATACATGAAACATTAATTATTGTGTCTCTGATGCCTGAAACAATTTAGCTACTTTATCAATATGCCTTTTGGGCAAAGCACCCCAGAGATTCTGTGAGTATCATAAACGCTGCACATGGGCAATTTTTGCCTGAAATTGAAGATCACATTATTAATTCCACATAGATTCTTCATCCTAAAATCATCCTACCAATGTTTTCTCATTTCTAACCAAGTATTTGAAATTAATCAACTCCCTGAAGCATCATGTTTAGTGACATGACAGTAATGTGTCTGCCATAACCAATCAGGTGAAACATCATTGTAAGGCAGGTATTTCAAAGATAGGACTTTAAAAATTAATGAGCAAAGGGAATAAAACATGTACATTTTCAACCTTTCTTTTCTTTGAAGACTCTAAAGAGGACAGATATAAAAACTCAGTTTTCTTCAAAGGCAGTTATTTAAATTTCAAATGGACCGTTTTACACTGCTAAATTTTAGATAAAATTAAGTATCATGTATTCATATATCAATGTCTTTAAAAGTAAAATACATTACTTCTGTAATCAATTTTTTATCTTAGCTCCCTCAAACCCTCTATATCCTATTTTTTCACATTGGATATATTCTTCACCCTATAAACATTTCCAAATATGTCACTCCTCAAAGAATTCTATAATTAGAGGCACATGAATATATACTAGTATAGTCACCAAAAGTGTTTTAATTATTTTAACATGCCGTATTGTTTCCTAGCATTTCATTAGTAACCTAGTCATATATTTATATATGAAGTTCATTTTTTGCAGGCTACATAGAGTTGCACAGTCTTACAAGCTCTATTTGGATTTTTATATTTATATCATTTAGCTTGATTATTGATACGGCCAGGTATATATCTAATATCTTGCTATGTGTTTCTATTTGTCCCATCTGATTTTTCTGTCCCATCCATTTTTCCTTTTTTTCTGGTTTGTCTTGCTTTGTCTTTTTTTATTGTTTTTATTTATCTCCCATGTTGGCTTACTAATTAAAACTTTGTGTGTGTGTGTGTGTGTTATTTTATAGTTGCTCTATTAGAGTCAGTGCTACATGTTTAATGTATCACAGTGTACAAGTGATATTATACCACTTCATGTACATGAATATTAAAACAGTATAATTTATACTATTTACGTAGCCAAGACAAATAAAAACATGTAAACAGAAGAGTTTGTACAATGGTGTTAAGAGCAGCTTTAGTCATAACAAAAAAGAGAAAAGGAAAAAAATTATTTACTTATCACCACGTACTAACAAGTAGGGAAGCATTTATGCACGGGAATATTACTTCTAATACAAATAAACTGTTGATATAAGAAGAAAAGCAAGATTAATGCCAAAAATAGTATATAATTGAAAGAAGCAAAACACAAGAAGGCACATATATGTGAAGTTAATAAGCTATAACATTAAAAATGAGTGGTTTCTCGGGGTGTAGGCCAGCAGCTACAGCTCCTATTTGACCCCTAGCCTAGGAACTTCAATATACCATGAGTGAAGCCCTAAAGAGAAAAAAAAAAAAAAAAAGAGAGAGAAAGAGAAAGAAAGAAAGAAAAATAGAAAATCACCAAAGGCATTATTTACAAAGGATTTTTATTTATAATCCATATTTGACTGCTTGAAACTTATTGTCACTTTTCTTAGGTCCATTCTCTTTCAAATATTGCATTCATAACAAAAATTTATATTTCCTTTATTTTGAGGTTATCATCAGTGCATCCAAGGCTATGCAGGTCTCTCGTGAGAAAAATGCATCCTTCTGCAGAGACAGCGAAAATTGGTGCTAATTTTACATAAATATGTTTCCCTTCTAGATAAAACATTTGGTACATTACATATTGTTTATTATTGATGTAAGAAAAAAAATATTATCTACTTTTGAGACTAGCAAAAACACCTAGATGTCTACCTCAATTTTTGGAGACCCCACTGATAACAACTAAAACCGAGATTTCTGGATCCCTGGTTATAACGTGTTTTTGTTTGTTTGTTTGTTTTGGCATAGAGGTCAGCTTGCCCATATCCTTTGCATAATGAAGACTGACACTTCCTCCTTGACCCACAAGTGGAGAGAAAGATATGGAGGTGGTTGTAAGGAAGAGGAAGGAAGGAAGGAAGGGAGTAATATTTCCAGATTTATCTCAAAAAGTCTCTTAAAATACTAGCCTAAAAAGCTAAAAAACTAGGAACAGACACTGAACCACTTCAAAGATATTTAACCTAATTTCAGGGTCATTAATCCTTTAGAGTAAAATTTTTATGCCCAGTTTGATTTTTCTTCTCTGGGTTTAACTGCTCACCTGGTAGTTTGGATTTTTTTTTTTTCTTTATAATGACTTATTGAAAAATTGCACTCAAGCCGAAATTCAGGTCAACTATTAACCAACTTGTAAATTATCAGTGGCTTATGCAAATTGTCCGTAATGAGTTTTTGGATTTTAAAATCACTATAAAACAATAAACATGAGCCCGCTTATTGTAGAACCATGATCTGTTCTTTTAAACCCTTCAGAGCTGCTGATATAGAACTGGATTCACAGATTCTCTTTTAATTCATTCTGACAAACTTTTATACGTAGATTGCAAAATTGGCCTCAGATTTTCACTCTTGTCTTCATTCTTTCCCATTGCTATGCCACTTTGTACTACACTGCCATTCTGATTCTAGGCCTTACTATGTGAACTACTTTTGACAGTGGGATGTTAGCAAATGCACATGCACAAGCTTGCAAAATGCTTACACATTTGCACTTGCCTTCTTACGCTCTTGTGTGTTTGCCACACTTTGTGAAAATGCTAGAAATAGCCAAAACAAGCCCTGGCTTATCTTAAAAGAAAATAAATGAGGAAGTGAAGTTGACCATTCATTCATCCCAGCCAGAGGCAACTTAGATCAGCCAATAGGCAGCTAACTTCAAGAACTGTGCTCAAGCCCAGGCATGATCAACAGAAGCATCTCACTGTTCCCCAGCTGACTCCAAATGTGCAAGCAATCAATGCTTATTGTTCTATGCTGATGCGGTTTTATAGTGGCTTGTTATTCAGCATTATTGTGGCAATCGATTACTCATATAGGTGTGAAGACATTCAGGTGTAAATTTTTTCTTTTGATACATGTAGAAAATAATGTGAGAAGCTTTCTGATAGCAAATGTAAAAGCTTTTCCATAATTTGAGAGGCATTTAAAAGAAATCTAACTCGATGCCTATATATCAATCTGTGTTTAGAGTTTTTTCCTGGGGTGTCAACAACATAGAGAGGGGCCTGCAAATGTTTCAGACAGAACTGACTGAAGTGAAAAGCAGTGGTAATCTAGCAAAAGAAAAAAAAAAAATGTGGGAAGATAGCTAGGTGGTATCCAGTTTTCCAGAAATAGACTTATGTAGAAAAAAAAAAAAAAAGAAGTGTGTGTGTTTCCTCTTTTGCTCCAGAAAGCAAAATATGGGCAAACCCATGCAGGTGTGTATCACAGGGAGATAGATATCAGATGATACAAAAAAACATTTGGATCTCTGACAATAAAGTGTTCTCAGAAATTGAGTCTACTAGGTGCTTGACAAAATCAAGAATAGCTTTGATAACCTAGGCCTGATTTTGTTTTCTTATGAGCAATAATGAGGTAGAAATCTCAGGATAAGAGAGGCTAAGAGGGAAGTCAGCTGCTATACTCAAAAACATTTATATGCAAAGTTCAAGTATTACCACACTAGTATCAGCTATAGATAACCAGGTAGATTCAGGTTTTGCCTCATATCAAACATCTGCTTCAAAGCGGAGAGAGTTGTTTTGTTCTTTCAGATAGCCTCCCCTGGGGCAGAAATGACTGACAGTGATGTCCAATTCCAACTCCATTATCTCTTTCAAAGCTAATTAACAGCAGAAGTAAACGTCTAGCTAGTAAAATCTTTGAACATTTTTTTCCAGAAATTTGTATTTGCAGAGTTCCATTTGTTATAATAATAGAAAGTATAGCTTTCTGAGCAAGGTACACACAGCTGATGATGTTATTTACTGTATCATTGGAATTACTGGTCATATTTTCTTTAATATTTTCCCTGAGATTAAAAAACACTATGAGATTTAAGAGACTATATGACTATAAAGGGGAATCTGACTAGATACATCCAGAACTATGATTAATAATTTGTTAGGAATATTTAAAAACATAATCCCTTACCCAGGTAGGAAGTGAAACAAAGAATTTCTAATACTCTATTTTTTGTTACTTTTTTTTTCTTTTTACATCCACACCTGCAACATATGGAAGTTCCTTGGCCAGGGTTCAAAATCAGAGCTGCAGCTGCAGCCTATACCACAGCCATGGCAACACAGGATCTGAGCTGACCTACGGCTGCAGCTTCTGGCAACACCAGATCCTTAACCCACTGAGTGAGGCCAGGTATCAAACCCACATCATCAGAGAGACAATATTAGGTCCTTAACCCACTGAGCCACTATGGGAACTCCTAGTTTTCTTTTTCACTTTAAAATTATGAGCATCACAATTTTAAACTCATGAGCATCATATTTTACTTACTAAGAAATACAAAATAGAGGACTGTGTACTTATTTGAAATTTACCATGGAAAAAAAAAGCGCAAATTTGAATCTCTCCTAGATATCCAAGTGAGAATAATCATGACAGAGTCACATTCTGTTCTCCTTGGAAGTAGAGCTTAGTCATGAAGATCTGGTTATAATGGAAGGAATCTTAAAGATTGATTTGTGTAGGTAATCAGAAAAGGAACTGATGAAGAATGGGAAGTGGAAGTAGGAAGAAGAAGAAGAGATTTCTACTTAAACTACTAATGGCAGTTTTAATTCTTAGGAAACATGTATTTCCAGGAATGGCACTTCTAGTAGTGGCAAAATTAACATTCTGAAAATTTCTGCTTGGCTCTATTGCAATATGCCCTCGATAAATAAGAATATTCAGCTTATTTTTTACATAATACTTTGTTATAACGTTTTCTAAATATTTAACATACTAAATATCTCTTTCTTTTTTAAAATACCATTCTAGAACTCAAAATGGACAGGAGATAGCCTCATCTACCTGTTTTGAGTTCTGTTCTGGAATAAGACCATTGTATGAGTTTTCAGAAACAGACAGGCCTCCTTGATATACACAAATACCCAGCATAAGGAAAACTACAGTAAACTGTCCCTTGGACCATTAGAAGAGAATAGGGGACAATGGTAGCAAACCAATAACTCTCAAACAGGTTGGCAAATCATGTTAAGGAAATGAAGCTGTGCATCACCAAGAGTATAAGATGAATGATGGATTTACTGACAAGATACAGCATGAAGAGGTGTCAGTGAATAATGTCCATAGTGGGGTAACTTTACTTCTTACAAGATTCAATCAACTAATGAGTGTGAATATGTTACTTTGTGAAATATCACAACACTGTGATAACCACTGGAACAGAGCCTCTACAACAGAATAAAAGGGGAGGAAAAGGCCTGAATTTGATAAAGCTTACCTCTAAAATATATTTTTTATCAATGAATTTCCTTGGAAGTGAATTTTCTTAAAAGAGATTAGAAAGATTTCTGCCAACAAGTGGAACTGTGCTTGACATAGACATTAAAGAGCAACATTTTTTTGGAATTACTGTTTGTAAACTAGAAAGTGTTGAAATTCTCTTTTTAATGTTGTATTTTTTACTTAATAAAGTTTTGGGAAATTACATACTCATTTCTAGAAGGGTAATATGTATTTAGTATAACATACACTTAGCATATTGGCCAATATATGAAAAATGATAAAGAAATTCATTCCTTTATATTTCTTGATTTCTATAATGTTCTTCAAAGAGTCAACACTATCAAAAAAAAATTGAGGTAGAATGCTACAGTCACCCCAAATCCCTTCCAATTTATCATCCTTTTAATTTTCAGCACCTTTTATCTTCTCTACTTGCAGTGGGGAAAGAAAGAAATAGAAATGAAATCATTAAAGTTTAAAAGGAAGAAGTTTAAGGGAAAGAAATTTAGCTATTCAATCATGGGTGAATGAATAGTGTTAAAAAATTAAGGGTTTTATCATAAAAATAAAGAGTGTTGGACTTTTCACTGTAGTTGAAGGCCTGAGTCAAAACACCTTTTGACAGTAAGGTGATTTTTCTGTTTCACAAAATAATAAGCACCAAGGTAAAGCAGCTTTAGGGATGGTCAATGTGACAGTGATGTCATCAAGGATGCAGGTTATTTCTTATTTTTTTTGGCTGCCCCCATGGCATGCTGAAGTTTCCAGGCCAGGGATCAAACCTGAGTCACAGCAGTGATGCTAGATCCTTAACCCAGTGAGCCACCAGGAAACTCTTGTCTGAGTTATCTTAGAATTGGAAAATGGTCACTGTAGCCCAGCGGTTTGAGTGCATAACTCGAGTGCATAACTCGAGTGCATAACTCAAGAAAAAGGTAAATCATCACTCTATTGGCATTTTTTTTTTGTTACTGAAAAAGTAGTATTGGATATTAACAACAACAACAGAAAATTCAGTTGTATCATGGAAATAACATACTATATGTTTTACTTGAAAAAAAAATCCCGTACTTAATATTCTTACCATGATTCCCTGGTAGACTCTAACTGCATTTAAATTGCGTTAGAATAGGTTATGCTGTACACTCCAGTGTAGCATTTCTGAGTAACCAGGCATGAGATACAATTCCAGTGGCTCTTAAACAGCAGGAAAATAAATTAAGTTAGTGTGTTGGAGAATCTCAGCTAAATTAGGCTATAATTATGAAATATATGTTATAGCGTTTTTGCCTGCAAGTGGGAAAAAATGTTTTTATTGGCAATGATTATTTAAGCTAATAAATCTGTTAGGATACAGAAGCAAGTTTCTTTATAAGAGAGGGCAGGAGGAGCAGACATAAACAGATAAAGATAGGCACTTCAATTATTAGGGGAAACTTTCCTTTTAAAAGTTCCTATTATTGTATGTTTCTATTCTATGAGGCTAGAAGGAATAAAAAAACTACAATTATAAACATAAAATTATCCCAAGGAAGATAAGGAGAAGTACCTTTTAAAAATATGAAGTAGACCAATGAGAGAGATTTCTAGGGATACTGATTTTTTTTTAAATTACCAATTCAGAAAATACATGCCTATGATCAAAGACTACAGCAAGACATTACACACACACACACACACACACACACACACACACACAGGGATTAGCAGGAATACACACACACACACACACACACACACACACAAACACACACACATATATTAAGTATTAAGAAAGCTAAACACAGAGTTCTCATCATGGCTCAGTGGGCTAAGAATGCAACACAGTGTCTGTCATGTGGAGGCTTTGATAACTGACCTTGCTTAGTGGGTTACGGATCCAGCATTGCCACAAGCTGTGGTGTAGGTCACAGAGGCATCTTGGATCCAGTGTTGCTGTGGCTGTGTTGTAGGCCTCAGCTGCAGCTCCAATTCAACCCCTAGCCCAGGAATTTCTATATGCTGAAGGTATGGCCATAAAAAGAAAAAAGAAAGCAAAAAAAAGGAAAGCTAAACACTAAACTTTTATTTACCAAAAAAACAAGAACATAAAATGTCACAGAGAAAAATTTATTTTTCTTCATTATTCAAATATCTAAAAAGAAAAATAATGTTCTGGACTGCTCTTGGGGACCTGATAAAAGAGTACTATGAGAAGGCAGAGAAAAGGTACAAGTCATTACTGTGGTTACAGACAAAAGGCCAACAGCAGAGTATATAAGTTATGATGACCGGAGACATCTCAAGATGGAAATGGGGGGTCTTAGAAATTAGTGACTTCACTGTCACCAAAAGTGTCTAATACATGGTATCAAGCAAAATGTGAATTGTTAAGCTTGAGAGATTTTGAATTTTTCCAGTGACAAGAATCTTTGACTTTTAAGTTGACTTGTTTTTCTGAAATAATAGGAGAGCTATAATTTATAAAAAAGAGCATGGTGTTTAAATCCACATGCCTATCGTTCTTTCTTAAATTAGGAAATTCTCAAAATTAAAGATGTTCTGTAAGGTAATTTAAGGTCCTTAAAGCTTTTTTTTTTTTTACTAAATACTGGCAAGCAAAATCTATACTGACCACTTAGAATTTCATATTTTACAGGAAGAACAGAAACTACAAAACATAAATATGCCTGAAAAATATGAGATAGATTGAATTGCATATTCCTTCTGAATAATAAGTGGTCCATATGTTGGTTCACATTCTCTTATAGATTAGAATTTGATATTCCAGAAATACTATTCATTTCAAGTGGAAAGAGAATATTCACAAAAATTTTAGGTGATTTTCAAGTGGCTCCATCATTCTGTATTGAAATAAGAGGTGTGATAATATCACCAAGATATACACATGCCTATAGACTTACTTTTCCTATTAACAGGAATAGGGATAGACTTTTAAAAACTGGTGCAGGAATAGGAAAAGACTGAGTCTATAAAATGCTTCTGAAAATAACATTTTCCCAGTACCTTATGGTAGTTTTTTTTTTTTTCCAAGTCAGTAAACCAAGAGTTCCTACAATCTATAGAGAACAAAATCACACCAGTTTGTTTCCACAGAATTCTAGGACTCCAGATCCTAAAAAAAGTACTGGAATATCATATCAACTTTAACCTATATTCAAAAGCAGAACACTATTTGGATTTTTGAGACACATAAGTGCTGCCAGCTGTTATTTACACTTTTCCCTATTTACACTTTTCGCACAGAGTAGTTGTTCTATTTAAATAAGAATCCTCTGCAAACTTACCATGCCTGTTCTATAATTCTGCCAAGGACTACTGGCAGGGCCACACCTGGATAATTATTACAAACCCACAATATCTTTGCAGTCATGATTTCATTTCACATATTCATGCTTTTTAAAAACATGTTATTTGCTGGCCTGCCATCATCCTGCTCTTCCTCATCTAATTCCATTCCTCCTACTCCTGTTATGGAAACAATTTTGTTTCTTCATGATATTCATAGTTTCCAGCACTATGATTTGAAAAAAAAATAAAACAACTATCTCCTATTTTTAAGTTTAGCAGCAAGTTAAAGAATCTATAGCTTACCCTTTCCTATACTCATTTTCTTTTGTTGTTTATGTTGTTATTGTTATTTTTAGCCTGGCCATAATGTTAATGAAGGCAGGAAGCAGGTTTTGTGCATCATTGCATGTCAGAAATTATCATAGTGCCTGGCAAGTAGTAGGTCATCAATGAATATATGTTGATTGAAAGGACAGATAAATGGCCAAATAAAAAAGCTGCTACTAAATAATCATACAAAATGAACATAATGGAAGTGGATAATCAAATGTTTCTCATTTGTTGAACAAGTATCCCGTGTTGCTGTATAAAGCTGTGACTCCATTCTAAAAGGCATTTCCAATTTTTTTTTTCTTTTTGGTTTTTTAAGGCTTCGCATGCAGTATACCAAGGTTCACAGGCTAGCGGTTGAATTGGAGCTACAGCTGATGGCCCATGCCACAGCCACAGGAATGGGGGATCTGAGCCAGCAGCCTACACCACAGCTCACGGCAACACTGGATCCTTAACCCACTGAGCAAGGCCAGGAATTGAACCTGAATCCTCATGGATGCTAGTCAGATTCATTTCTTCTGAGCCATAATGGAAACTCTGGCATTTCCATCCTGTTATACCTTAACATTCCCTGGAAATAACCAAACCCACAGTGTCTGAACTTTCTATTTTTTATTTGGTCAAATGTTATAACATTTATATGGCCAATCCCTACACAATAGAGAAATTATACTTTAGTTCTCCCTTTTTTCATATGCTTTCATTGTATCACTTAAATAATTATAAGGATAGGAAATATAGTAACATTACTTTTCTTGCCACATCATAGCAAATGTCATTTAAAAATAAAACACTTATTGGATGGCTGTTCTTTGTAGGCATTATTCTAGGGGATAACATCTCATTTAGTTCCTAGAACAACAGTTCTCAAAATCCTTCAAATAAGGTCCTGAGACCCTTTACACTCAATTATTGAGTATCCAAAAAACTTTCATTGATGGGATTTATGTCTATCAATATTTGCCATTTTAGAAACTAAAACAAAAGAAGTCTGAAATATTTATTAATTTATTTAAAATGAGCTCATTGTAGGTTAATATTACAGACTTTAATGAAAATGACTATATCTTTTAAAAATCCAGTAATAACAATGATGTCTATTTACATTTTTACAAACATCTTTAATTCCTGGCAAAATAGAAGCTAGCTGGGTTCTCCTTTCTGCTTCTACACTCAGTCTGTTGTGATATCATGTGTCACATAGCCACAGGAGAGTTATACTGTACATTTTGAGAGAATGGAAGTGAAAAGGGTGTTTATGCCTTAGTATTATAAAAATAGCTTTCTGTCATAGACCCTGTAAAAGCTTTTCTGAGATCTGCTCAAGACCCCAAACTATGCTATGAGAATCCCTGCTCTGGAACAATCTTTTGAGTTGATATTATTATCACACATTAACCTTGAAGAAACTGAACCTCAGTGAGATTAAATGACTTGCCAAACATGACAAAGGAAGTACGGAATGGATGCAAACTCCAATCTCTTAAAAGCTAGAGCCAGAGTTAATCCCAGTTACCCACAGCACCTCCCAACACTTTTAACCACAGCTCTCATTTCTGTTTGTAGTAGATTATCCCATCGATGGGGAGGGGAGCAGAATTTCAGTGGTTACATTTCAAACACCTTTGGGAACACTGGTATCCAGAAAATTACATATATTAGAGAAAAGCAAAAACCCACAAATGTGAAACTAAGTAAAGGCAAACCTTATTTAAATGGCCTCAGGAAGCCCTGAAGGGAGAGGTCTTATGTAAGAACCACCAGCCACAGCTTGTGTAACAAGCAGGAAGAATGAAAATATGAACTGCGTTAACATGGTCTATTTGTATAAAATTCTTTGTAAAAATTCTCTTTGGGTCTCAACTTCTTATCCATGATAATAAAAAATGTTACTTTTCTTCAAATAAGAAGGAGGATATTTTTCACATGGGAATTTCATCTCCTGATTTTTGAGAAAAGAAAGAACCCCTCCCTGCCCTAGCAACCATGTATTAACTGCTACTTGAAGCCCATAAGATACTGCTACAACCTCCAACTCTCGTTCTTCTCCAGTAACTTTCATTCAAAACAACCCTCTTCAGTTTCCTCCTAAAGTCTGATAAAGGCTAACTTCCTTTTGTCTCTTTGGACTTGCTTATGATTCATTATAGCTTGCCTGTCCCAAATTACTATTCTTCTGCTATTCTCAAACACATTTTTGCTAGTAAAATAACTGCCTGTTTTATATCTAAGGTCAACATGAGCAACTTCCTTTGAAGATGCCACATTAAAAGGAGTCTGACACCTGATTGGAGAAGAGTTCTTCAGGTAATATATGACAATGAAGAGAGAGAGACTAGGACACCAAGGAATAAACAGGAAAACATGGCCAAAACATGAGGAAAAAAATTGTTTCTTTTATGAAAGAAACTGACAAAAATGCATCCACTTGAGTTTTGGATTTTCAAGTGGCCAGGTGATACTAGTGGGCTAAATTTCAAAGTAAAAATTGATTCCAGAAGGGCAGAAAAGGCTTGTTCCATATTTAGCCATTGGTAAGGAAAAGAGAGATCCCCCATGAGATGAGAAACTTGGCTGTATGTAATACTGAGGGTGCTCAGTGTCATCTGACAAGAACTAAATTAATGATATTTCATGTTAATTAATGTATTCCTATAAATCTGTGGTAAGAGAACCTGTCTCTGAGCTGTATTTAATTATTCTCAAAAGCGCTGTAAAGTATGGCTATATGCACACTCAGCAATATTCCTTGAAACTAATTACCCAGGGAAACTTTTTTAAGAATGTGGTGACACAGATAGATATTATACAGTTGGTTGTACCAAAATTTCCTTTAAATTTTTGAAGCTGAACAATTTTTTTTTTTTTTTTGGCTGCCCCACGGCACATGGAGTCCTCAGGCCAGGGGTCAGGTCAGGATAGCACTTGCAACCTACACTGCAGCTGTGGCAACACCAGATCCAGATCCTTTAGCCCACTGTGCTAAGCTGGGAGTGGAATCTGCATCCTGGCACTGCAGAGACACTGCCAATCTTATTGCACCACAGTGGGAACTCTGATGCTGAACAATTTGAATGAAAAAAATAAAAGATTACCAATTTTTAAAGCTGTTTTCCTATAAGTGGTAATATTTAAAATGTATGATCATCCCATATTGGTGCATGGAAATTTTAAATATTGAGAAACTGTCATATGCTAGACATTATGCTACAAACTTTACATGGATTGATTTTTTTCACTTCTCACAATATATCTATGAGCACAGTACTCTGGTACTCGTGGTATTCATTTAACAGATGAGGAGTAAGAAGCTCAGAAATTTTAAGCAATTTGCCTGATATCTCTAAAGCAATAAATGATAAGGCTAAGATCTAAACCCACAAAAGTTTATTTTTTTTCATTACCATGCTTTACTTATGTGTTGATATCCAAGAAGAAGAATCAGCTATGATTTGATGAAATCAGGGTTGATTCTTTGTCTACTATTTATGTTGTCCATATTCTTTCTGCTTGGAGCCATCATTCTTCCTTGGTGGAAACTGCTTTTTGACTTTTAATTTTCAGATCGTGATATATTACATTTTCTAGGTTGTTTAGAGTTTTTGGAAAATGTAAAGATCAAAGTTTATTCAGAACTCCAGGCAAGAATGTGTATGTGTGTTTTGTCCTTTTAAAAGCAAAAAAACATGTGACAAGAACCAATAATGAAAATCATGAAAATAAGTATAGTTTTGATGCTTGGCATCAAAATAAGAAAAATTCTGAGTCGAAATCTTAAGGAGGCTAGCTTCTCCTCCTCCTCCTGTCTTTCTTCAATAGAAACTTAGTTACCTAATTTAGATATTTGAACTTTGCAAGTCACTCTTGGCTAATTTGTAAAATAGTTTGGTTAAACTAGAGAATAATAATAGTAATGATTATGATAATGATATTGATAACAAAACTAATAGATCTAGAATGTGCAACAAGCACCAGTCACACGCTGTATTTTGTGTTCACATATAATAACATTTGATTAGCATATTAGTCCTACGAAGTAGGTACAATTATGATTCATAAATTACAGATGAGAAAACTAAGGCACAGAAAGGTTAAGAAACCGTCCAGCACCCAAACAGTAAGTTGCTGAAAGAGGGTAGGAATCAACATGCTGATTCTAGAATCCATGATTTTATTGATTTAACCCAACTCTCTGTTCCAGTTATTAAAAAAAAAAAAAAAGTGGGCTATACCTTTGTAAAGATATGTTTTCCCCTCTTAAATATTCTCTAATTTGTCCATTAAATGAGTAAATTGAATGAGTAAATAGAATAATGTATCTTAAGCACTGAAATTTTAACATATTACAATAATGGTATATCTTTTTTTTTTTTTTGGCTTTTTTTGCCTTTTCTAGGGCTGCACCCGCGGCATATGGAGGTTCCCAGGCTAGAGGTCTAACAGGAGCTGTAGCTGCTGGCCTTCGCCACAGCCACAGCAACGCGGGATCCGCGCCGTGTCTGCAACCTCTACCACAGCTCACGGCAACGCTGGATCCTTAACCCACTGAGCAAGGCCAGGAATCGAACCTGCAACCTCATGGTTCCTAGTCGGATTCGTTAACCACTGAGCCACGACAGGAACTCTGATATATCTTTTTATTTAACTGAGATATCTAACATTTTGAATTTGAGAAAGAATGATTACATGGAAAAACCATGGTAAAATAAGCATATTCAAAGACAGTAAAGAGGGAATATATGAATGGCAATGTCTAGAAAACCAACACTTTTGTTGCAAGTTTTTATTGAAATGGAAATGTCAGTTATGATTTGGTAACGTGAATCAACACTAATGCTCTAATTTCTGGTTCATAGACACACTCAGGGATGGATCCTAGGAGATAGGGATTCACTCTCATTGATCTCAGAGTACAGTGTGTCTTAAGAATGGATATAATTGATAAAAAAAAAAAGGGTTCTTCCTCGATGAAAATGTCAGTAATGAAATGATCATAGTAAAAATTAGGAAGGGGAAATAAATGTTATATATGGAGCAGAGGTCAGGCTCAGAAATAAAAAGGCACTTGATTTAGTTTGTCTTTACCATATTCCTCCCAGTACAATTCCACCAGGTGGTGCAATAAAACAGAGTCCCTTCTTCTCTACACTTTTTGACTACCCTAGCACTTAAAATTTGGACATAAAAAATCTGGATTTGAAAGATGAATGACCAGTTTTAATTCTTTTTTTTTTGCCTACTCATTTGTTTTAATTTGTTTAGGTATTATGAGTTGTATTCTATGGCCAGGGGTTTTCTCTTTATAAAACTTATGAAGTTTCATTATATTACAGTTAAGGGTCCACAGGCTACATCAAACAAAAAAGTGAGCTTAAATTTTGATTAGGGAGTACAGATAAATATCTATTAATATAAACATAAAATAGATCTAACAAATGTCAAAATCTCTGTTCACTACTGCCATTAATTTATCTTTTCTATGACTGGTCATGTTTATATTAATTTAGAAGCATATTTTTTTGGTGACACATTAATGTGTTTATCAGAACCAAGGTTTATTATAGATCATTAGATACAGTTCTCCCCTTTGCCCCTAATATATAAAAACATGTACATTAATTACAAAATGACTATTTCACAAAAATATCATTAGTTTAGCAGAAAGTTTTATTCTTGGATCCCATTGTATAGCAGATCTATGCAATTTAAATATAATTCAATGTTTTTCAAAGTTATTTAACTGTAATATTTCAGAGTAATATTTACTTGTTAAAATGAGACACACCTATTTTGGAGATGTGATTTAAAAATATTTTTAGTATATTACACATTCTTGTAAATATAATACATACATTTTTCAGAAAATGAAGAGCAAAATGGAGAAAATAAATTATACCAAACCTCATCTGCCTACAGATAATCATTCTTATTGTTAATTTCCATTTCATACTGAAAATGATGGTTTTCTTTGTGTGTGTGTGTGTGTCTTTTTGACTTTTTTTGGTCTTTTGTCCTTTGTTAGGGCTGCACCCGCAGCATACGGAGGTTCCAAGGCTAGGGATCTAATCAGGGCTGTTACTGTCGGCCTATGCCAGAGTCACAGCAATGTTAGATCAGAGCTGGCAAAGACCTACACCACAGCTCACAATAACGCCTGATCCTTAATCCACTGAGTGAGGCCAGGGATCGAACTCACAACCTTGTGGTTCCTAGTCAGATTCGTTTCTGCTGTGCCACAACAGGAACTCCAAAATGCTGGTTTTCATTTCTGGATCCTTAACGTGACTATAGTCATCATATTTTAAAGCAATGTTGCCTCATATTTATTTAGTAAAAATGCTTTTAATATGACCAATGTTAATGACTTTCAAATTTAAGGTAATATGATCAGTGAGTTCTACTTTAGTTTATATTTATTTTGATTGCTTATAATAGCCAAAAAAAAAACAAAAAAAAAACATGGTAAAGAGTTTTCAAAGGTTAAGGGAGGCCCAGAGCACTTGGAATTTTTATGCTTCTCTGATGTTAAATTAAGAGTGATATCTGTAAATGACATCCAGAGAATAAATTTAGACTCCTTCGTAAAATGCAGGTCAATCTATAGCCCTCTGTTCACAAACGTTCAAATGTGGCCATTCCCATATTATAAGCATTTGTCCTCAATGTTCAGTTTTACTTTATGGACTTCATATTCACTCTGCTTTCACTGACTGCTGTTAGAAACATATTCGGCAGCCATGCACCAAACTGTATTGTAATTAACCTCATGGTCTTAATTCTGCCATCTCAGCCAATTTGTTTTAAGCAACTGAGCAAAACATGCATGAATTGAGTTGATTTTTATAAACAAACAATTTAAAGGTGCACATAGACAAGCATGAACCAGATGTACTATACATGGTATACACATTAAGAAGATTATGAGTTATCATATATAAAATGAGAAAAACTGATCCTTTGGAGGGAAAAGAACATGCATGATTCTTCTCTGATGCAAATATTTATTTCACTTTATATCACTTTGAAATCATCTAAAGCCATGTTTTTGTGTGTATATTTGTGTGTACAGATAAATGTATGCACACACACGTGTACATGACCCTGCTCTATGACACCAACAAATATAAAATGCATATCTATGAACTATTTGCATTTTACTCAGAAAGAAAAATATAAGGACATTTTAGAGCAAAAATTGCAAGATTAATCAAAGATACTGTTGTTTGTTAAATAGCTCTTGGTATAATAGAAAGACTTACACAAATAGCTAGAAAAGAGACAGAAAATTATGGTATTTAGGATACCTCATCATTATTACAGGAAACAAATCAACATTGGTAATGAATTAGTAGGATGGTATCACTTAGAGAATGTACATTCTTTGTATCTGTTTTTTTCCTAAACCACATGTATTTAGCATAGACAATAAGATAAGACAAAGTAAAAAAGTACATACCTAATGTATGCAACAGCATTGTCTGTTTTCTTGAAGAACTTTATATGCATTTACATAGTGTCATAGTTAATTTTAATATAAACTATATAGTCATATCACATATATATTTTGAATAATTTTTACTCCTTATGAGTAATAACAGTAGTACTTTGTATTCTTATGTATTTTGAGATTACAAATAAAATTGTATTAAATTTTGAATAACATATGTATGCATATTTTATTACATTATGTGCATGAAAATTGTATTAAAACTGTGAATAACATGTATGCATATTTTATGTCATATATGTATATATATGCATATATGTACATATGTATCTATGCATGGATGAAATGTATACAAAATAAAGATATGTGTACATGTACATTTATTTCCAAGTTTTCAAAATGATGAATATTTAGGTTGTATCCAGATTATTGCTATAATAAAAAATATTTAAATGAATATCCTCATAAAAATATTTTTGTAAATGATTGTTTTGTACTTATAAAGATATCTAAAAGATACCATACTAGAGAATTGCTGAAGATTACAATCCAAAAATTAATAATGGATGTATTTTTACTTTTTTTCATAATTTGAAGTTGTCTTCTAAGAGGCCATTCTCAATGAGGGTCATTCTTTCACCCATGCAACCTATAAGCCTTGAATTTCAAAACCACAGAAAGTGTATGAGGGCATTTCCCTGGGAGAATTTTTATAATCTTTCTTCTTTAATAACACATTTATTATAGCTAACTGAACAATATCATGGAGATAAACATGATATCTCTGTATAGCCATGGTTACAAATTTGATTTGTTCGGTTGTATCTTGTTGGGAAAAAAGACAGATTCTCATTCAATGTATGTAAATAACTACATTTCCATGAAAAGTGAAGTGACTTAACAAAGACATTTTGTATAATATTTTTCTTAATCTAGATTTTCTCAAAAAAAGTAGAGCCTGAGACAGAGAACTACAGGTCTATATTATCAAGCTATGTACAGCTGGCTCTCAATACTGTTTTACTTAGACTTGTTAAAAACGTTGTATGATCAATTTTTTTCTGAATGATTGTCCTCTTTACAATGTACTAGTTTTGATTTATAGCTTAAATATTTTATATATGTTTATTTAGACATCCACGTATAATTACATTAGTAATTTAAACTGTTTAAAATATATCAATCTTCATTTACAAAAGAATGTCTATACTATAAGGAATTAATCATTAATTTCTAACATTTTGCTTAAAACACATACAAAGCATATCCATTATTTTGCTACTACAGAACCTAGCACACTTTCAGCCCCAGTATGCTACCACCCCCAGACCACTGCCCAAGGCCTCAGGACAATGACCCTTCATTTTGGAGGGCCTGCCTCGCTGTACAGGTGCAGCAGAGATCAGCAGTGCTGTGCCAGCAACAAGACCCAAGGTCATTCCTGATCCTGCATTAGCCCCAGTGGGATCCATCCAGTCTGTTTCTCCCCTTCAGAGCACTCCCCAACCTTCTCTTCCATGCACAGATTCCAGATCCCTGGAATGTGATTCTATGGGGTTACCACTGAGCCCTGTGACTGTGCCCTAGGGTAGACTAACACTGTAGGCCAGTACAGCATTTCTTTCACAGAAGTATGGTGCTGACATTGATGATAATAATGGTGTTTGTGACTCTCACTCACATGGGGCAAATTCAGAGCCCTGGGAGACATGCAGTCCACTGTCTAACCTTGAGTCAAGCCGCATGCATGTGTTTACTTGTCAGTGTTCCCACTATGTCACCGTCTCTTGTCTATATAACCTGATGGCGGAGAGGTGACAGCAGATGTTTCACTGGCACTCAGACTGGTCATTCCATGTCCTCTATGGGCTCCACACCACATGTTAGGTAGTCCTGCAGGGGTGGTTGCACTTATTTCCTGCAAGGACCTAAGGACTTTTGAGGTGGTTTTCAATGCCATGTCTACTTCTGATTGAGTCCATTCTTGCCTTTTGAAGTGGCAATGCGGTGCTTTCTGAAATTGGTCTTAAGCCAGACCTGAGTGTGAATAATCTATCCTTGCGTGGATGGTACTCCTCTTCTTATTCCACCCATGGCTCCTTGCCTCACTCTCTCAGTGTAGTGGTGTGCAAATGTGGGGCTGGAGGGGAGCATCTTACTGAAATACTCCATTGAAATAGACCACATTCTGGTAATGCAGAAATTATAGCCTAATGAGTTCAAGAGAAATAATTTTTGGACAAAGAGCTATTCTACATTCATACTATAAAGTTATGCATGATAAATTTAACGTGACCAGAAAACGGAACACATTCACTTTTTATTGCATACTCTGGGCAAGTGTTGTATTTGTGGTCATTATTAATGAGGCACGATAATAATCACAGAGAAAGTAATTGGAAGCCAGTATTCACAGGAGGCACAATGGATGATGAATGATGCAGTACTGTGAGTAATGATGTAACTGGGTTTAAATAAATGGTATTGGAGAACTGCAGAGCCAAGATCTATGTTATTTCTATACAGTTTCTGAAGAGTCATTGCTTTGTAAGTAATAAAAGTACTGCATCCTTTCTCATGTGGTAAGAGATAGGAAGTTAGCTATAAATGCACAATTTATAGTAAAGAACATGAAGAGATAATGCCTGATCCTGACGAGGAAGAGGTAGTGCCTAAACAATAAGAAAAATCTTCACATCTAACAATCAGCAAAATTTTCAGTGCATTTTCTCTAAATATTACTCTAAGTCTTGGTTGATAAATTACCACATCCTATAAATTACAGAGGCCTATGAATTTTGTAATTTATTTAATTTTCCTTTTTAGGGCTGCACCTGTAGCAGACAAAAGTTCCCAGGCTAGGGGTCAAATTAGAGCTGCAGCTGCTGGCCTACACCACAGCCATAGCAATGCAGGACCCAAGCTGCATCTGTGACCTACATCACAGCTCGTGGCAACACTGGATTCTTAACCCGTAATTCATTTTTAAATTAAACTGTTTACATAGGACCCTCACAAAAACATATGTGCACAGATCCCCCACACACCCTACAGAAGACCTTGTCACATAAGCCAAATTTAACATGACTCTTATGTTTCTCAAAGTGAGAAAAATCAATTTGTGCATAAAACATTACAGTAGGTTAGTTATCTATGGCTGTGTAGCAAATAACCCCCAATTTTAGCAGCTTAAAACATTTAACATTTATCTTATAATTTCTGCAGATAAGAAATAAGAGCTGAACAGATCTGGATCAGGACATCTAGAGAAAACACTGTGAAGTGTTCCCATGTGGGTCCCTCCATAGCGCTGCTCAGACATGTCAGCTGGCTTCCTCCAGAGTAAATGGTTGTAGAAAAGTGAGTATTTTCAAGACAGGGCCACAACTTTTGCATGTCAATTTCAGAGGTGACATCCCATCATTTTTGCCACATTCTATTCTTTAAAAATGAGTCACTGAATTCAGCTTATATTCAAGGGGAAATAAATAAAGATCTATATCTTGAGGGGAAGAGAATCAGAGTACACGTGTACCTATTTTTCCCAGCCTTATTGAGGCATAATTGACAAATACAATTCCATATATTTAAAGTGTACATGTGATGATTTGATACTCCTGCTATATCATAAAAGTATTACTACAAACAAGTTAATTAACATACCCATGTGTTTTGGGGGGAGTGTGTATGTGTGTGTGTGGTGAGAATGCTTATCTCCAATGTGTATATATTTTTTAAAATGCCACAATGACCTATGTATTCTTTACAGATTATTAGGTAATAGTCATTTAATAGCACATAAAATTAAGAAAAAATAAAATGCAAGAATATGTGTATCTTGGCAACCTAGTGGTTTTTTTATGTTTTGTTTTGTTTTTTGTAATCTCTATAATTTTGAGTTGAAATCTATTTGAAATTTTGCAGGCAGACAAAACTTATACACCAGTAAAAAGTATCATTCTACAGTTTTATATCAGGTAAAGATCTTGGAAATATGTTTAAACTTATTTTTATAGAAAAGCATATTTATTATTGATAATTGTTTGTAAGATGACAACTTATATTTTATCCATACATTAAGTAGAATAAATGCTTTTACAAAAGATTCTAAATGACAGTATAAACTTAGTTGAACACATTTTTAATAATTCTGTTCTATTAACTATTTTGGGAAATTATTATAACAATATAACCTGTATGAGAAATTAGTAAGCTTAATTTAATTAGGATTTTTATGAAAAATCATCCAAATTTTACACAAATTACATTACACTAACATGTTTTTAGACCATGATAAAATCAGGATGAAATAAAATTGACTAATCAAGTCAATTTGCTCAAGCATTCACTGGATTAAAAATATCACAAATAATTTCTTAAACCTTAAATTTTGTTTAACATTACTGATGTTCTCATTTTCTTCTTCTGTCAACTAGATATCAATATTAATTTCTTTGCTTCTTATGTTATACCCTGGGAATCAGTCTTTGCCTGCAACTTGATCTTTTCCCTGCTAATTTTTTTTTTAATTTAAAGAGTCAGCATTTTTAAATAATTTGGACTTTTTTCTTCCGGGATTTCTGTGATTATTGAGCTTTTTTGTTCAGTTTGGTTTGGTTTTATTAGCTTTGAGTTATGTAAATGCTTATTAGCCCCTGTAAGTCAATGAGAACAGGAGTTCCAAGAGGCTTCACGATCTAATTTATTAATTTCCCCAGAGTTAAGCAAAGGGATATCAATCCATGTGTTCATAAAACTTTTCATTCACACAATAGAAGTCTCTTATCAAATTCTCAGAGAGTTAGGGGAATTGGGGGATGGCTGCTTTCTAAAGGACATAAGTGATATATCACTGGGTTGAGCCCTAGGTAGGAATCATAGTATAGATATAGAAGCAATACATCAGGAAAAACCCCAGGATACAGAATTTTATATGCAGTGGATCTTGCTCCACTGTTTACTTCTTATCAAAATAAGTCATGGATTGATATATGGGTTTAACTTTTTTTTTTTTTTTTTGAGCACAAGTAGTTTTTTTGAGAAGTGATCCCAGAAAACAAGTATGGCTATGAGAAAGTGAGACTGGGGAAGATTAGCAGACAGTAAGTGTATATTTTCAAGCAAGGTTCCATGTTGGGTACTGGAGCTTCATACTACTGGATAACTCTGGAAGACCCTATAGGATATGCTGACTTAGAACCATGTACACATTTTATGTAATTATTAAATAATTTTATAATTAATTTTAGAGATTAATGTATATTATTTACATGTTAAATTATACTTTTTTGTTTTTTTAAGTTTTACTGAAGTATAGTTCACTTACAATGTTGTAATTATTTCTGCTGTCCAACCAAGTGATTCATGTGTATATAGATACACATCCATTCCTTTTCAGATTTTTCCCAATATTCAGTATTTTTTTCCAATACAGAATATTGAATCGTGTTTCCTGTGCTATACAACGGGTCTCTCTTGGCCACTCATTCCATGCCACAGTGTGCGTATACCATTCCCAAACCCCCAGCCCCATTCCCAAAGATACTAATATCTTTTAATCTCCTCTTCCATGAGATATGGGTTTAACTTTAATGCTTAATGTTATTATATATCTATTAGCACTTAATGTTGATTAATAAATTAAAGTTAATAAATGTTTATTAGACATTTATCATTAACACATCTTGCTGTTAGTAAATATTTTATTTTATTCATATCTTCATTTATCTCGTTTATGTATTTTTATAGGCTCCTCTAGTTCTTTGAATAGAGGGTAAAATTATCTTACATGTAGGCTAAAATCTTCGGACAAGCTAAGCAGTGATCTTTCACATTTTTATGTATATTATAATTATAACACACAATCACATACATTCACACAATTGTTATTAAAACTTACTAAAGGTATCATAGATACAGAGTTTGGACCTCTGCACCACGCACATATGACTATGGTATGCAAAAATTGTAGAATTTTTAAGACCAGCTAGTACCCAAATGTCCCCAAACAAGAGAGAATATGCCAGCTACTAACCAACCCCCAAAAAAACAAAAAAACTACAATTATAAAAATAATATAAAATATTCTTTTGTAAGGAGAGAAAAAGTCTTTAAAAATATCTACATACATATAGACATAAGGAAAACAGATTTGTTTTACAAATCTAACCATGGGTAAGCATAGTACACAACTAACTTTTTCAACAAAAGCTCACTTGTTGGTTGCTTCAGTTGTGTAATAGGAAGGTCAGGGAAACCAAGCGTATCTAAAACACATTGGTTAGGACTCATAAGTGGCTCCCCTTCACTGAGCACAAACCTTTGCTTTTGTGTTTCTGTTTTCTTTAATGATTTAAGGTGTTAATTATACACAAATAAGTCAAACATTAGATTATGCTACAAAAAGCCAGAAGACAAAATTATCCACTATATTGAAGATAAGAATTGACATTAGCAATTTTTCAACCTCATAACTGATACAGGCCAATGGTCCTACTAATCTTTGTTCTGTACATTTAACCTGGTAGCAACAGCATGAGTGTTCCAAAAGAGAGATGACAGAATAATCAAGACATGAAATTAATGTAAATGACATATAAAGATAAACCCACCCTGTTGTGTGTTTCCTGACATACACAGGTTAACAAGACTCTGTAATGGAAACTAGGTTCCCAAAGCTTTACCACTAAGAGAAGCCATAAAATTGGTAACCAGGTCCAAAAAAGAGCCACATTTCATTGAGAACCAGACATACTCCAGAAACAGAAACTGCAACAGTTACATAGTGATCAAGAGAAAAACTCCCATCTCCAAATAGCAAATTTACCCCTGGAGATGAAAAAGGCTGACTTGGGTATGGGGACCCATGAGCTAAACCTGATGGACAATATTTGTCTGTGCAACAAATCAGTGGTGAAATCTCTCTGAATATTTTGGTGGGACCTCCATCTTTGGAAGAAAAACTTACAGACAAGAAAATTAAGAAAAAATATATCTTTCAATCTGCAAATAGCTTGAAAGTTCAGAGTTCAGGAAAACTGGTTCTCTGATAAAGGATACATCAGATATTAAAAAAAAAAAACAAAACACGTATTGTCATTCAGTTCACAGTGGGAGAAACATTATCATGTCTTGTCTCCCATCTGTAAGGATAGTCACATATCTGTAGATGTCAGTGTTGCAAAAGTGAGAGATAAAGTTGTTTATCTTAGGAAGTTAGCAACTTACAGGAAAGGGCTTAGGTCTGCATTTATTTAGAGGCTAGTGATAGACAGGATGTTACGTATTTTTAGTTTATCTAAGGATATGAAATTTTCGTTTTGTTTTGTATTTTTTACTATGTAACAGGACGTGCTTACTTTATAGTGGTATCAGGCAAGGTTCAATTTTACTGTCTTAACTCAAATACATACCTTTAGTAATAAAACATGTGAGAAGAAACTGTCAAAGGAGAATCCTTCAAATCTGGTATATTTTGACCCTAGTAAAGAATCCTGGATTTAAAAGCCTTAGGTATAACCTAGGCTACCTCCCATTTTCTCCAACTAAATTTAATAATCAGGGTGGAGGTTATTAGACATTATGGTCCCACAAATGCTATGATAAACTGCAGTGTCATAGCCACACTTTCTCTTTTCTATCGGGAAAATAAAAAGGTGAGGAAGAATACCAGAGTTTATGGTAAAGGGCAAGTAAGTATTTGGGTATTGTGAAATAGGTATGTCTTGTAGAGTAAAAGTAGGAACTGCAGCTTAAAAAAATCGCAGTTTTTGTTTTTTGACTAGATTTTTTTCTATGAAGATATCTTTGATGTCTGTGCAGTCAATATTATAAGACTTTCACATTTTATCTTTTACTGAACAGTGAATTCTCAAAAGTTATTTTTTGAATCAACATTATAATGAACACAGATAACTTTACAGACATGATGAAGGTGGCTTCATTTTTATTATAAATTATTTTTCAGCTTAAAAAAACTACTGTTTGATATTACCAGCTTGGTATATAATTCAAGTCAAAAAGTCTGTGAAATTATATCTTAAAGACAAGATTTTCCATTTAACATTCTAGCATTCTAACTTTTATACAATATAGCCGATAAAAATTTGCTCAATCCCTTGTAGGAAGTATTATCAGTGTATGCAAACAGGAAAGTGATGAGTAATTCATCTTTTAAGACAACCACTAATTAATCTGGTACCTTCTGTATCTCATCTATTATGAACGATATTTTGAAAATACTGAACCTAATAAGTCTTTTTGATGATGTCACATGTGCTTTTTGTGTTTTATTCCAGAAGACTGCTATAGTGTTTTTTTATTTTGAAATATATTTTAAAATACTTTCCAATTATTTTCCCCCAATTATCTCATAATGCTACTTAATTTGAGCTGTAATTTTTTTTCTTGAGTTTTTTAAAAAGTTTAAAATGTGGAACAGAATTAAGAAATTTAAAAACCAATTAAACTTTTTTCTTCACCAGCCAAAGAAAAAAAAAATAATAAATAAAGGAAAACAAAAAACCTTGTGCCTATTAAATGCTATTAACAGATAGTTTATTTAAACTGTTTCAACCAACTTAAAATAAAAAATTAAAAAAAGCTAATTTTGAAAGAAAATCTAAGACCACTCTTTTGGCTACAACAAAAAGTTTGTTGAAAAGCATGTGCTAACTTTCCGTAATTTACTATGCTATAAACCAATATATAAGTCCAGAAATACGAAAACATTAAATGTCCCTCAAATAGGACAGCCTTTCAATCACACCTGCATTGCCAGCATCATAAGCTGTGAAAAATGTCACAAATAAGACTAGACTCCTTTTCAACAAAGATGCAATATTAGCTCTGTAATCATTTTCTGTCAGACACATCTGATCCTCTCTTCTCTGAAAAGACCACTTTACCTGTGATTATCTGCACTAGGCTGAAACATATGTTTTTTCACTCCAGCCGCATTGTTCTGTTCAATACTTCTACGCATTCAATTCCATCAAATACCTCTAGTTCACTTCTCAGCACTATTAGCTGTTCATTTCTGCAATAGGACTTATTTCCAGAGATTCAGAAACTGTAGGAAAAGAGGAAGATTTATCCCTTCAACTGTTATAAAAATCACTTCAGAATTATACTCTCTCCAGCCACACCACATGCAGACTAATCCAAACACCATAAATCCATTAGTAGATATTTACCTGAGAAACAAGGCAGGAAAATTAAAACAAATGTAAAAAATGGTACATAACAAACAAGGAATAAACAGGAGTCTCATTGTCAGAAGTGAGGTACAAATTCAGAGCAGAACCAAAGGAAAAAAAATGAATGATACTGAAATGGTTGAGTTAGTTGTCTGTCTTATTGAAATGAAAGAGCCATTTTCAAGACATAGCTAGTTGTAATAAGATTTGCTTTTTTTAAGCTGTGAAAGCCTATTGATTTTTTTTCAAAGAGTACTGTATTTCACTGAAGCAGAGTCTTGTCATTTAAATATAACCCAAATCTTTAATTTGCTTCTCCTTTTTTTCCTCATAGGCTAAGATCAAAGTTTTATTTTATTAAATCTGAAAATAGCATGGCATTAGTTAAAGAGATATGTATATATTAATCAGAAAACTGCTAGTTTAAAGAACATTTTTAATTATTATAAATTTAAAATTTGTGCATTTTGTGTAATTATTTAAATTTGCATTATGAATATCAATATGTCCAAGATGCTCTGAACATTTCCTTAAAAACTCTCCTTTACCAAAAAAAAATGCTGTTTAGCATAAATTGAAAAAGATACTATGAGAAAAATAGAAAAATCCTATGTAAAAAATGCTGTTTACTATAATAAATAGCTCTATTCCAAGGTTTACCCTCTTTAAAACGTCAATGAAATGTTCACACACTGCTTTACTATGAATAGTGCTTTTAACAACTGTGCAAACACATTAGTAAAGAGTACTTTTATATCTTTATACTGTAATGAGTCTTTATAGATTCCTCAGAGCATATAAGCAGTGGTAAACAAATATCCCTGGTGTGTGTGTGTGTGTGTGTGTGTGTGTGTGAGAGAGAGAGAGAGAGAGAGAGAGAGAGAGAGAATTAAACTTATGTGACAGTTTTCCTAAAAATTACTTTTTTATTTTCCTCATGGTCAAAATTAAGAGGTTTAAACATCATCACACAAAATCTGTTTTTCTCACTTTCTTTTCCTCAGCTATTTAAACAAGCATTTAATCAATATCAAGTGGGGTGCAATGTCTTACGCCAACGAGCCCACCTTGCGGATCACCGAGCTCACCGATGAGAATGTCAAATTCATTCTCCAGAATATGGACCTGGCGGTGGCGAATTCTATACTGAGGGTCTTCACCGCTGAGGTGCCCATAAGAGCAATTGACTAGGTTCAGATTGATGCCGATTCCTCAGTCCTTCACGACGAGTTCATTGCTCACAGGCTTGGATTATTCCCCCTCACCAGTGATGACACCGTGGACAAGGTGCAGTATTCCCAGGACTGCACGTGTGAGGAGTTCTGCCCCGAGCGCTCGGTGGAGTTCACCCTCGATGTGCGGTGCAACGAAGACCAGACGCGTCAAGTCACATCCCAAAACCTCATCTCCAGCACCCCCAGGTCATTCCGGTGATGTCACAGAACCGAGATAACGACCCCAGTGACTACATGGAGCAGAACGACATCCTCATCATCAAGCTGAGTAAGGGCCAGGAGCTAAGACTTCGCACTGACGCCAAAAAGGGCTTTGGCAAGGAACACACCAAGTGGAACCCTACTGCAGGGGTGGCTTTTGAATATGATCCCGACCTTGCCCTGAGGCACACGGTGTACTCCAAGCTGGAAGAATGGCCAAAGAGTGAGTACTCAGAGCTGGACGAGGATGAGTCACAGGCGCCCTACGACCCCAACAGCAAGCCAGAGAGGTTTTACTACAACGTGGAAATTTGTGGCTCTCTGCGCTCCCAAACCATTGTCCTCTCAGCGTTCTCTGGATTAAAGAAGAAACTGAGGAATTTACAGATCCAATTAAGCCACGAGATACAGAGTGACAACCTGACCATAAACTAGCCACAGCTCACCTGTTCCAGCAGAAACAGCAGTTGAATTTCAGGACTCTCCCTTAGACTTTTGCTCCTGGGGACTGGACAGCTGTTGCTCAAGCTACTTGGCAGACCTTCAGTTCCAGCTAGAAAGGTAGCAGTGGGGAAGGGCAGGCCATCCTAGCCTTGCTTTGTCACAGATTGCCAGGGGTGTCACTGCTGTCAGAGGCGGGAAAGTCTCCTACCAGACCTTCAGCATCCGTGACCCTGCCTGCTGATGGGCAGTGGTGCTCTCCAGAACACCCCTTCTGCACCATCGCCTAACTGCCTCCAGAGACTCTGGTGTTCCCTGGCTGAAAACCACTGAGCTGGACTCTCCTTTTCTGGTCAGTTCAGCTCTTTCAATCCTTTCTGTCTGCAAATTGGGATTTCACTGTTGTACCTTAGGCTTCTGTGTTAGGATTGAGTCTAGAATTCTCATAAAGGCTGCCTGCAGGTCCTTCCATTCCCTTCCCTGGCCAGCATTTTGACACTTCTCTTAGATTCCCAAGTGTCCCTAACTTGAGACCCTTTGAGAATACTGTTAGACTCAGGCTGTCCCTCTCTCCCTGCCAGTAAACCTTGCATTTTGTTTTCTACCTGTCAATTATGAACTTAACTGACAATGGCCGATTTATTTGTCAGGAGGGCAAGGGACTTAATGAAGGTCTGGCCTTGCCCCGTTAGCCTTAGAGATAGGAACACAACCAAAGCAGTTAATTAGGCAGCCTGGCAAGAGAAACCTGGAGAAAATCAGAGACCTAGTACAGAAAGAAAGGGATATGTATTAGTTGCCTTTTAAAAGTTTTTATTATGGGCAATAATGAGCACAGTGTAATCTCAAAAAAAAAAAAATAATCAATACCGAGTAATATATGCACTTATCACTGTGTAGGGTAAAGACTATTTGGGAAGGAAATTTTCCAAAGCCTTCTAAACATTTTATTAAGATTTTTATTTTTCCTATTATAGTTGATTTACAATGTTCTGTCAATTTATGCTGTACAGCAAAGTGACCCAGTTTATATATACATATACATTCTTTTTCTCACATTATTCTCCATCATGTTCCAATCACAAGTAATTAGATATAGTTCCCTTTGCTATACAGCAGGATCTCATTGCTTATCCACTCCAAATGCAATAGTTTGCATTTACTAACCCCAAACTCCCAGTCCATCTCACTCCCTCTCCCTCCCCCTTGGCAACCACAAGTTTGTTCTCCAGGTACATGAGTTTGTTTCATTTGTGCCATATATTAAATTCCAGATATAAGTGATATTGTATGGTATTTGTCTTTCTATTTCTGACTTCATCTATGTGAAAAAGTATAACCTGGATATACTCTTTCTTCTGATTCTCAGGCAGAAGATCTTTAACTAATATTGAAGATGACTAATGTTGAGAATGGGAACTAAAATAATTAAATTATTGATTCAGGCCCCTTAAATGGAAACAAAGAGTCTCTGTCCTTTGTGAGTTCTAACAAACAAAAAATGTTTCACTTTCTTTTTAAGTATATCTAACTAGAGAACCCCAATAGAATCTATGTATTTTAAATAATTCCTAAATCTTATTTATTTATTTATTTGGTCCTTTTAGGGCAGCACCTATGTCATATGGAGGTTCCCAGGCTAGGGGTGGAACTGGAGCTGTAGCCACTGGCCTACGCCACAGCCACAGCCATACGGGATCTGAGCGCATCTCCAACCTACACCACAGCTCATGGCAACACCAGATCCTTAGCCCACTGAGCAAGGCCCGGATCAAACCTGTGTACTCATGGACTCTAGTCAGATTCTTTTCTGCTGAGCCACGACGGCAACTCCTAAACCTGATTTTTTTATTTACCTTTAAGATTGGCATTATAGATCTCGAAGTGAATATTCAGCTACATTATTTATTGTTTTCGAAGTTAAGATTACAAAGCCAGAACAAGTATTTACTTGGATCTTCCTCACTTGTACTAAATTGTAAAACCCTCACAGATTAGAGATTACACCTAGTTTATTTTTTTAGGGGTAGACACAAACAATTCCAAGTTCTATTGAGAACCTATCAATGATTTTGGATGAGAGAATTGCAATGAAAGGAACTGGGCTGGGAATCAATAAAAAGAGCCTTAAAGACTGAAATACTGATCTATCCTACCTAACCAAGTACATTTTCCACTATTCTTTATCCCAGTGAATGCCAACACAAATCTCTAATTCTGCAAAACAAAAAACTAAGGTTTGTCTTTGACACTTCTTCTTTATGCTATATTATTACCTGCTATCTATGATTCCCATTTGATGCTCTTGAATATCTTTTGGATCAATCCATTTTCTCCTTCTGCACCACTGACATAGCATCAGAAGTTAGGACTACTTTAGTCATACAAATGCCTCTTCTCACCAAAAACAGAAATATGAATATATCAACATCATATGCATGCCCTATAAGAAAAAGTGTCATAAATTCCACTTATCTCTCCAGACACACTTACATCATTGCCCTACTTTCTCTTTTTCAGTCAGATGTTATGCAGTTTCTTATTTCTCCCAAACTACCTGCACCCATAGAAGACTTGCTAGGGGTAAAAACAATTCCTTTTTGATGCCAGCCCTTGTACTGAACCATCCTGTGATGACTCTGCTAAAACCTACCCTAGTTTTGTAAAAAGCTAGTTACATTACTCAGTTTGAGTGTTTTTTTAATAATGATTTTTATTTTTTCCATTATAGCTGGTTTATAGTGTTATGTCAATTTTCTACTATATAGCAAGGTGACCCATTTACACATACATGTATACATTCTTTTTTCTTACATAATCATGCTCCATCATAAGTGACTAGATATAGTTCCCAGTGCTATACAGCAGGATCTCATTGCTTATCCATTCCAAAGGCAATAGTATGCATCTATTAACCCCAAACAGTTTGTTTCATCTGATTCTTCCAGGGACCTAACCAAAACACTCATCAGTGGGTCACTAAACATTTAGGATATTGTATGCCTATAGTAAGTACTAATTAAATGCATGTTTGCTTATGTTGAATAATAAATAATAGATAAGTGTCTCCTCAAATGAGTTTCAAGCTCTTCTGTGACAGATTCATGGCTTTCAGCTTATACCTTTTTTTCCTTTTTTCAAACTAACACCTAAGCCCAGTGGTTTCACTGATTGATTCTTGATGTTTTCAAACAGTTTCAGAGAATAACAACATTAGCAGAATGAAAATAATTATGCAGGAAAAATTTCTCAGAACTCTCAAATATTTTTAAAGTGTTGCTGTAAGATAAATCAACATTTCAATATTTTTTATTTTCTGAACAATTATTGGGACCAACTGAGATAAATAAACAGAATATTTTTAATGGGTTGACAGATTTTCTTCTTTTTGACTGGGTAAAAATAATCTGAAATTTCATTAAAAAATTTAAATTATTTACCGATTTAAAAATTTTTTCTAGGCCCCTATGATGAAAAGCATTCTGAACTATATTGTCTACTTTCTGTGTTTATTCCTTACATTATAAGTTTTTTTTTTCCTTCTTCACAAAAACTGGGATTTAAATAAAACTATCCTCTTAGGAACTTCAAGCATGGAAATAAATTATGTGCATCCTGTCTTTTGCAAGTTTATAACTTTATTTGGCCTTATATGAAACATACCTTTAAAAAAGACATATCCTTTAGCATACAGTTTGCTTTCTTTTATATCTCCACATTCTTGATAGGAAATATGTTAGTCCTTTGTAACTGGGTAGATGATTTTAATGAATATAATGGGAAATATTTGCAAAGGATGATTGAGGTTATAATTTGATTCCTTTAACATTTCTAAGACTCTAGGAGAAATTATGGGAAATGAAATAAGTGGGCAGACTTCAGACTCACACTATTCAGACAGGGCAGAAGAGGTGATGTGATCAGTGTAGGTACAGATAGGAAGAGCTCTCTAGTCCTGAGGAATCTCAATAGCATAAGTTGCTTTGTGAAACATATTTCTACCCTCTACTCCGTTTAGAAATATAGTTGAGAATGTAGTTCACTTTATCACAGTGTTTCTTTTTGAGGACACATTTCCTGCAAACCCAGTGACAAGAAGAGTTTGACTTTTCCTAGGCAATTGGCTTGTTTCTAACTTAATGACTGTAACTACAGCATTGAAGGTGATTGTGTTTCTCTTTGTCACTTATGGGTGCTTAAAGCTAAGTTTGTTGCTCAGCCCTAGAAAAGGAAAGGATTGTATGCCACACTTTTCTTTTTCTTTTTTTTTTTTTTTTTTTTGGCCGCACCGGGGCATATGGAAGTTCCAGGCCCAGGGGTTGAATCCTAGACACAGCTGTGACCTACACCACAGCCACAGTAACGCCAAATCCTCAACCTGCTGCTCTACGGCAGGAACTCTCCCCATAAACATTTTTCATCCAGCTTGAACCCCTCATCCCTACCAGTTGTGCCACTCATTGCCTTGACATATTACATGCATCTTACCTCAGATGTCTGGGACCACTTGTCCCAGCCTGATCTGATCGGTCTATAATCATAAGGGACAAACTTGGTTTATAGACCCATCGCAATGGGGGTGACTATATACCAACATAAATCAAATAAAAGAAAAACAGAGTTTTGTAAGATTGAGGGAAAAGGTGGAGTTGCAGAGAAATTTAAAATAGAAGTGTAATAGGCAAAAAGAAAGCTTGCAAAGTAGATTCTGAATCCTATTGTCCCAGAAATCACAAAGCCAAGATAAATGTAGAGTATTGTGTACAGAAAACATGGATATTGAGCTTCTTATCTCTATATCAAAGTGACTTAGTCCAGGCAAACAAGATGTATTTAATTCATAATGTGATTTTAAACAGGAAACCTTCTCATTGTCTATGAGAACTAAATTTCCCTATGAGTAAAAGAGCAGGAAAATAGGTTCATTTGTGTCATATATTAGATTTGAGATATAAGTGATATCATGTGGTATTGGTCCTTCTCTTTCTGATTGGGGTTAGTAGATGCACACTCTTACATTTGGAGTAGATAACCAATGAGATCCTGCTGTATAGCACAGGGAACTTATACCTTGTCAGTTGTGATAGAACATGACAGAGGGTAATGTGAGAAAAAGAATGTATAGAATATACGTTTGGAGAGTTCCCATCATGGTGCAGTGGAAACAAATCCGACTAGTATCCATGAGGACATGAGTTCAATTCCTGTCCTTGCTCAGTGGGTCAGTGATCCAGCATTGCCTTGAAGTCTGGTATAGGTCACAGACGTGGCTCAGATCCTCCATTGCTATGGCTATGGTATAGCCTGGAACTTCCATATGCCGCAAGTGTGGCTCTAAAAAAACAGGAATATATGTATGACTGGGTAACTTTGCTGTACAGCAGAAATTGACAGAACATTGTAAATAGACTGTGATAGAAAAAAAATTACAAAAAAAAGCACTAAGAAATCAGATAAGGGGGCCACTATGACACTTTCCAGCTGTGGTGTGTCCTTGGGAGAGATATCCTTTCCTCTTAAGTCTGCTGTTAACATTGTGGCTGTAATTATAATCTAATGACTATAGATAGGTAGACTCTTACTTTCTTAGACCAAGTTAAATTTTACTTTTCATTATGTTTATTTTTTAATTAAAGTGTGGTTGATTTACAATGTTTCTTCAATTTCTGTTGTACAGCAAAGTGACCTGATCACACACAGTTCCCTGTGCTGTACAGTAGGACCCCATCGCCCATCCATTCCAAATGTTACTGTTTGTATCCACCAACCTCAAACTCCCCACCCATCCAACTCCCTCCCGTCTCCCTTCTGCAACTACAAGTCTCTTTCCATATCCATAATCTGTATTGTACTTTTTCATATGTTTGCTACTTTTTAATGTGTTTAAATGAAACAATATTTAAGAAAATATAATCATTTAATGAAATGCTGAAAAGTCAAAACAAAACTAAAAGTTAAAATTTCAGAACAGAATTAAGCGTTTTGGGTTCTAGCAATTATATGTATTTAAAAATAGTGGTTATTTTTCCAACAAAGTTTCAGTTAACTTCATGCATAATTACTAATGTTCTGTTTCTGGCCTCTCTCCTTCTTGTACTATATTATGTATCACTGATTTAATATGACAGGATCTGGGGGACTTTACCATCTGTTGCATTAATTTTTATGGACAAGGAAAATGAATATCAGCTCATTAAAGTTAGCCTAACTCCAGCTTCCTATATTTCAGTCTAGTGTTTATTCACTGCAATTCAGAATATTATATCTGTAAAAAAAGGATTTAAGGATATTTAGAAATAAATTGTTATAATATGCCTTAGAATGATGAGCTTTCACAAGGTCAGGAAAGAGGTACTCTAGCATGGCTATTACCCTTAGGCTCTGCATTTGGACCATTTGGGTTCAATGTTTGGCTCCATCAATATATATTTGTAGCTTTAGGAAAAAAGTCTTTATAATTTGTAATTTGAAACACTGAACATTGCAATTCACTTATTTATGATTAGGGATGATGATGGTATCACTATAAGGATTTAAGTGTACCAAAGATTATTTGTACCAAAATTTTATAAGTGCCCATAACATAATATCTGTTCAATAATGCTATCTGTGTTTTATTTTAAAAGCAAATAGAAATAGAAATTTTCCTCCAAAAACATGGCATGCCTTTCTGAATACCATACTCATTTTGAAGATATTAAAATGTTTAAATTTCAATGAAAACCTTAGTCTATAGGAACAATGTGTGTGTAAAACACTTTTTAAACATTTAATTTAAATGATGAATATAAATGCAATAGCTTATTTAAGTCAGAAGTAACATAGATGAACCAAATATAGTTCATCTCCACTTTCAAGAATGTATTAGAGTTTCTCACAAAACTAAATATACTCTTGCCATATGATTCAGCATTGTGCTCCTTGGTATTTACCCAAAGGAGTTGCAAACATGTTGACACAAAAATGTGCACGCAAATATTTATAGTGACATTCATAACTATCAAAACTTGGAGGGAAACAAGATGTCCTTCAGTAGGTGAATGGGTAAATAAACTGGTACAAACAGACAATAGAATATTATTCAGGGCAAAAATGAAACAAGCTACCAGTATACTGAAAGACATGGAAGAAGTTTAAATGTATATAACTCAGTAAAAGAAGACTTGAAAATTCTATATGCTATATTATTCTAAAAATATGGCATTCTAGACAAGATAAAACTATGAGACAATACAAAGCTCAGCAGTTGCCAGGGGATAAGGGAGGAGAGAAAGATAAACAGGCAAAGCACAGTGTATTTTTATGGTGGTGAGAATACTCTGTACAATATTATAGTGATTAGATATTTGTGAGTGTGTGTTATATAATAGTGTATGGGTTTTTTTCCATTTTTATTTTTATAACGATTTTTATTTTTTCCATTATAGCTAGTTTACAGTGTTCTGTCAATTTTCTACTGTACAGCAAGGTGACCCAGGCACAATACATATATATGTTTTAAATCATTTATGATATATATAATTGAAATGTTAATAAAAACTTTAAAAGATTATACCCTTGATTTACAGATCAAATAACTGAGTCAGCAATATTAAGTAACATACCTAGGTTTGTCCAATTAATAATAATAATAATAGCTAAACCTTAAATAAACTTACCATGTGTCAGGTATTGTTCTAAGTATTTAACATATATTAGTTTAATCCTCAAACAATCCTCTGAGGTAGCTGTTAATAATTTCTCTATTTCAAACAAAGGAAACAGAAGCACAGTAAAGTTAAGTGATGTGCCCCGGGTCCCAAACCGAAAAAGTAGCAAAGTAAGTGTTCAGTCCTCAGGACTGTTTTTACAGTCCATATTTTTAACCACTTTGCTATTGTATAGGCACTTCTACCAGTAAATCTGTCTTTTCCTCTGCAGTATGCTTTATTTATAAGCTGAAACGTGAACTTTGAAAAATTATCTTTAGCGGTATTCAAAAACTTCTATACAGGCACTGATATGATGAGTTACACAGATACAGAAATATTACAGCCCACAATCACCTAAACCAAACACACAACAAAGTTATTTTTAATAATGGTTGTTTTTGAATGCAGTGTGCTATGAGTTGAACTGGGGATTAGAGGATCTGATTCTTAAAGCCATTTGTCACTATGTGACAAGTTGAAGGCCTTCTGGCTTCCTCAAACATGGATGAGCTCTACTTTGGGTATGTTCCTATGTGACATTCCACAGTTCCAAAATTCTGCAAGAGCAGTCACTTTCACCAAAAGCTGACACCACAGGAGAACCTTTCCAACACATTTTTCTAGAATGCTCCCGAAAGGGCCTTTTGTGAACCCCTACTCAGTCTGTAGCACCTTTAGAAGGGCAAGTTCCTGAAGGCATGTGGTCACAGAGCACCTGGTTCCTTAAACTGCTAAATAGCAAATTTTTACTCTGTTCTCATGAGAGTGATTTCTAAGAGACTGGAACAGTGTGAAAGGTCAAAGCTGAGCCAGCCAGCAGCAAAGGACTGAGCTGTAACTCTGTGTCCAGGTGGGAGAGAGAGCTGTGAATTAGTGCTCCTGAGGTCTGCATTTTGTACCCTGCTGAATAACCTTACTAAAAAAAGTTGTCAGCCATTGAAGAGCCCAGACTTAGAGTACTAAATCCCATTTAAACTTATGATAACATTTACAATATAAAAAATGTGTCTAATTTTACATTCAGAATGGCAAGGCAAACCTATCAACATTTTAGGTGTTTGCAATTATTTATTTTTAAAAGTATATTTACAAACCTTAGAATCCATGTTTTTATTTCATTATAGAGTACTTTAATTAAATCTATAGTTCTAAAGATTTAAATGTTTGTTTCAGCCAGCTGCCAAGTCATAACTGACACATCTAGAGACAAGAGTTTAAAATGGGATTGCATGGTCACAGCCAAACATAATGCCTGCTGCTGAGCAGGATGCAGGATGTTGAATACTGCCATCTCAGCAGACTGTAGCTTAACTGCCAAAGCCTGACAAAGACTGATTTTCTCTAAAGGCAGCTAAATGTTTTAAGGGATTGTACTGGATTGAATTTGTAAAATATCTATAGCATCTTTTCAGTTGAATTTTAAAGCTTTATATAAGAACTTCATTTTAAATCATTCCAGAAGAATGTTTATATTTATATACATATATATATATATACATATATATACACACACACACACACATATTAGTATGTGACACATAGGATTCAGTGTAAAGCACTATTGCAAGGAAATTTCGGAAGCCTCTAAATCTGCACTCACCATTTAAAATTAAAGAATTGTTATTTATCCTAAATCATGTAGATGGATGACCTTGCTTTTCACATTTTAGAGCATTCAATTACACAGGAGTAGAGAGGACACAAAACTATCTTAGCAGTATTTCTGAATTAATTTTAGAAGCGGTTTTGGATAGTCAGCTAAACTTGGCCCTTTTTCTTATCAATAGTTAAAATCTGCACAAAAATATAAACAGGAACAATTATTCCAGTCCTTTGAGACAGCAGCATATTAACTATTACACCTTTCATAAACAGAAAGAGAAAAGAGTGAAGATGAGAAAACATGCCCGAGATCATCTGTTCAAATCCTGGTTTTACTGTTTGGGACCTTAGAAAAAATAGTTACCTCTTATCTGAAAGAGCCGTTAAATCACACCAAACTGTGACAGTTAAAATAAATGTGAAAGCAATGTGCATGGTGTCTGGCACCCAGATGACAATAAACAGACAGTGGCTGAATCTTCTTGATACATCTTGTACTCATCACATTCTCTTATTACAGCACTGATGTGTAGGAAGTTTCAGTTTTATAAGTGAACATAACTAACTTTCAAAGATTTAAATAAAAGAACTGTTAACACATATCCACAGGAATAATTACATTCATATTAAAATAAAATCCCTAATATGATACCTCATGGATACCGAGGGTCAGCCAGCATCTCATTTATATTTCTGTGAAGGAGAACATCTGGGCTCTTGCCCAAGCCCTCTTTCACTCTTCCTTCTACAGTTAATTATGAATTAACCATATTCCTCAATTTTTAAGCATTAAGAGATTTATATTCTGAGCTTCCCTTTCTGTCCGTTGGATTAACGTGATGCACTAATCCTGGACCCAAACTCTCACTTTAGGTAGACTATCATAAGAACTAAACTGACAGGGACACTATTAGGTACATACTTAAAACCATGTACTCCTTCAATCCTAGATGTAAGCTTTCTTAGCAGTGAAGTTGCCATATTGATGGACATCAGGCTGACTCTCATCTAGTTGTGAATCAGTAGGGGAGATAGATGCTATTTATTGATTCTCTAAAAGCTCAGTGATGAAGGGTAAATCTCAAGCTCAAGTGCAGCTATAAAAACCTACTGAAAAACTTTCAACCAACATGTAGGATATCACTTAGCAGTGTGTGGAAAGGAGTAAGGAAGGGGTTTCCTGAAAGGAGAAATCCCAAAGAGTACTCTTGTTATCCCTCCCTTTTCATACAATGTGGACATTATTGATATATATTCATCTCCCTCTTCCATTATTCCATATATAAAATTATATATATATATAATATTCATTATAATACATAGAAACAGAGCATTGTCTCAGCATGGTGCTTGGGTCAGAATTTTTGCAAGTGTATAAGAGCCATATTCAGAAGGGTTTCAGTTCAAGATGGAAACATTTATAAGACTCATACATAAACATTTTCTAAATAAATTATTATGCAATGAATGGAGAGTCCTCTACAGTGCAAGAGTAGAGCCTGGGCAATCATTTAGCAGGATTGAGTAAAAGTCAAACACCAGATGGGTGGCTGGCTTTTAAGCTTCTTTCCAAAGATGATACCTTATGACTGAATTTTTTTAATGAACATTTCTCTTTCCAGTTTAATGACTATCTGAACTTTAATTCTCTTTAGTCATGCAATTCTAATGTTTCAGGAAAGGCAGAGGTTTGCCTGTTAATTCTAACATAAAACTCAAATACCAGCAACCACAATGTATAAAACATAATTGAATTTCCTTAAGAAACCTGAGGATGAGTGTACATATTAACTGCATTATGATGTTTCCAAGAAAAAAGAAAACCAGACCTCGATCAAAGTGGTGAAGCTTCTTAAAGGAGCACTCAAAATAATTGGTTAAATGCATTTTTCTACAGTTCAGAGTTTTTTAATTTATTAATATACAGTCATCCCTCTGTATCTGTGGGTTCTAAATCATAGATTCAACCAACCACAGATTGAGAATATTGGCAAAAAAAATTCCAGAGAGTTCCAAAAAGCAAAACTTGGATTTGCCTCATGCTGGAAACTATTTACGTAACATTTTCATTGTATTTATAATATTATATTTACATTATTTAGGTGTTATAGGTAATCTATAGATGATGTAAACTAAATGAGAGAATTACATAGGTTATATGAAAATACTATAATATTTTATATGAGAAACTTGAGCATCCATAGTTTTTGGTATCTACAGGGGGTCCTGGAACCAATCCTCCCTTGAATGCCTAAGGATGACATTGTTTCTTGAAGCTGATGACTTAGAATCTTTCTAGGTATTTGAGTCAAAGTTAGCACAGCAGTGTAGCCTTTTTCTTTAGATTCAGATATGAGTTTACAACTGTTTATTATTCTTGCTTTCTCTCTCCCTTTCTGTCTCTCTGGTAGGATGCTGTTCTGATTTTCCTCAATAAAATATAAAAAGGGGCATGCAGAAAATTGAAAACACGATTCCATGACAGTGTCAAAGAACTTCGATAATATTTTACATTAAATGAGCTTGAGAGAATTAAAATGTCTCATATTTTTCCTGTTCAAATATCAATTCAAATGATTACCATATTAAAACTTACAATTATGGCTTGATTAGGTACACTCCATGGTATTAAGATAGGTAAAAATTTAAAGTCTTAGAAGAACGTTGTAGTATTATTATTATATTCATAATTATTAAAAAGAGAATGAACAAATTTTTTTTTTTGCCTTTTTGCCTTTTATGTAGAGCCGCACCCGTGGTATATGGAGGTTCCCAGGCTAGGGGTCTAGCAGGAGCTGTAGCTGCCGGCCTTCGCCACAGCCACAGCAACATGGGATCCGAGCCGCATCTGCAACCTACACCACAGCTCACGGCAATGCCGGATCCTTAACCCACTAAGGCCAGGGATCGAATCCATAGCCTCATGGTTCTTAGTCGGATTCATTAACCACTGAGCCATGAAGGGAACTCCGAGAATGAACAAATTGTATTGATCACATAGCTAAATAGTGGAGTGAAATACTAAACTATTGTTCCCATAATATACCTAAAATATTTGCAGAAATATTAAAGATGGAAGTTTTAATATTTAATCATAAAAGCAAAAACTAACTTATTCAAAAATTTAAAAATGGGGGAAGGATCCTACTGATCTGTACTTTAATTTTTTTCTGAATTTATTGAAAAATAATTGACAAATAAAATCATATGTATTTAAAACATATAGCTTGATGACTTGATAGACACATACACTGTGAAATAATTATCAACATCTACTTAATTATGCACATTCTTCACCTCACATAGATAATATATATTTTTTGGGGGGAGGAAGGTATCATAATGCTTAAAATCTACTCTCAGCAAATTTTAAGTATACAGTATATATTATTAGGTATAGTCACCACGCTGTACCATAGATACTCAGAACTTATTCATCTTAGAACCAAAGTTTGTACCCTTTGATCTATACCTCTCCACTTCCCCCATTCCTTAGCCTTTGATAACCACCATTCTACTCTGTTTTTCTAAGATTAGATTTTTTTAATTCAACATAAAAGTAATACCATTTAGGAGCTATCTTTGTCTGACTTATTTCACTTAGCATAATGCCTTTCAGGCTCATACATATCCAAACAAAGAGCAATATTTTCTTCTTCATAAGGCTGAATAATATTACATTGCCTGTATGTATCACATTTTTTTATCCATTAATCCACTGAAGACACAGGTCATTTCTATCTTGGCCAATGCAAACAATGTTGCAATAAATATGGGGCTACGGTTATTACTAAAAGTATACTGGTTTGGTTTCTTTTGGACATGTACCCCGTAGTGGGGATTACTGAATCATATAGCAGTCCTATCTTTAAATTTTTAGGATGATACTGTTTTCCATAATGACTGCAACCAATTTACATTCTCAACAATGGTATATAAGGGTCCCTTTTTTTCTATATCCTCACCAAACTTTATCCTCTATCTTATTGATAATAGACTTCTCATTGTGGTTGATTTGCATTTCCTTGACAGTTAATCATCTTGAATACCTTTTCATGTCTATCTATTGGACATGTATATATCTTTGGAAAAATGCCTACTCAGTTGTTTTTGCCCATTTTGTAATCAGATTATTTCTTTTTAGCTATTGTATGGATTTCTTACATATTTTGAATATTAACCCCTCATCATATATATGGTTTGCAATATTTTCTACCATTTAAGTTTATAGTGATAAATACCTACATTAAGAAATAAAGAAAGATTCCAAATATACACCTCAAGGAGCTAGAAAAAGAATCAACCCAAGTTAGCAAAGGGAACAAAATAATAATAAGGATTAAAGTAGAATTTACTGAAATAGCAAATAGGAAGACATTAGAAAAGATCAACAAATCTAAGAATTTATTTTTTTGAAGATGAACAAAACTGACATTTAGCTAGAATAAGAAAAAAGGAAAATGACTCAAATAAATGAAATTATAAAGAATAGAAATTATAATTGATACCAGAGGACATAAAGGAACATAGGAGATTATTACTAAAATTGCATGCCAACAACATTCCATGTTCATGGTAGCACAGAGTTTGAACATGTCAGGTGCCATCTCTTAAGGTCCAGGGCCACTAACTACATATCACCATGTCTATTGTTTTCTGGCCAAAGTTCTCAAGAGCCTGCCCAGATATAAGGAAAAAGGATGAAGGATCCTCTTTCATATAGGATAGACTTTCAAATAATTTGAAGCCGTCTTCAATATGGCACATTAATATACTTAAATAATACCATTATGAACATCAAAAATATTTTCCTGTATAATTTGTCTGTGCTTCTTCTTTTTCTATTATGAGTATTTTTTAGAAAAAAATAAAAAAAAGCATTTTATTTTCATTTCCTGTGAAAGTGAAGAAAAACTGGAGATCACAAACAAGTGTCTACTACCATGCAGTAAGGAATTGTAAAAGCCTGCTACATTCTTGCCACTTAGCCCAAGAGACAGAATAAATCTTCAGGCCCCACTTTCTCTTCCTCCTGACACATCAATTACTTGTCAAAGCTCTGAAATAATGTACTTGCTCAGAAAACTTTAATGGCTGAAACTTCCAATTAACATTGCTCTAAGATGAAGGCAGATTTTGTCCCAAACTGCTTGTCTTTTTTCTAATCTAGTCTTCCCATTCCTAATGAAAATGAATGACCTCAAAAGAGCCCAATTTTTGGTTTTGTTATTACATGAAAAAAAACTTCAAATAAAGTAAGGCCTACTAATTTACTTTTATTTCCTTTTTGTAACCTTAGCAATAACTGCTTCTATGTATTCAATCATTTGCGCTCTACTTTTCTAGTTCATTATACTATGCTTGAGAAACTCTTTCTCACTAAAATTTTTAACTATCACATTCATGCAATACATAAGATCCATAAAAAATATTTATTTTGAAGTTATCTTTTTAGCTATAAATTCAAATGACTAAAGTCGCAATAATCTTTATTTCCTAATGCAACCTCCATTTTTCCCTTGGCTCATTTATCTGTTTATTTATAGCGAATATAGATTGTGTCTTGGCACTATCAGAGGCACTGCAGAAGCAGTGCAAAGTGAAAACAGACGAATTTCTTCTAATCTTAGAAAAGTAGTTAAAGACAAGAGATTAATAAGCAATTGTAACCGTTTGTGCCATAAAGAAGGAGGTTACATAGAAAGAAGACTCAATGCAGGGCATAATAGGCACCCAAATAAGTCTGGGGAGTAAGAGAATGTTTTACAGTGGAAATTACATGCTAGCTGAGATTAAGGTTGTTAATTAGGCAAAGAGAGAAAGAAAGAAAGAAAGAAAGAAAGAAAGAAAGAAAGAAAGAAAGAAAGGAAGGAAGGAAGGAAGGAAGGAAGGAAGGAAGGAAGGAAGGAAGGAAGGAGGAAGGAAGGAAGGAAGGAAGGAAGGAAGGAAGGAAGGAGGAAGGAAGGAAAGAAAGGAAGAAAGAAAGAGGGAGAAAGAAAGAAAGGGCACATCTGCAAGGGCCCAGAGCTAAAAGAGCATGGAAATACATAAGGAACTTAAAAAGTTTTGACAAGGGAGAGAAGACATGCTAGAAATATGGAAGGATTAGATTAGAAGATCCTACAAAATATGGTACAGAATTTGAACATTCCAGTAAAAATCATAATCTAGTGAAAAGACTTAAGCCAGGAAAATGTCATTATCAAAATTCTGCTAATAAAATCATTCTGGCTACAAAGCAGTGAATTACCTGGACAAAGAAAGTATAGGATATAGGGATTTCACTTTTGAAACTACTGCAGGAATCCATTTAGAAGCAAGCATCAATATTAAAAATAGACAATGGATGGACTGTGGAGCTATTTAGAAAGTAGTATTGAGGATTGATGGAGCTAAAAAAAAATAACAGTAATAACTATCAATACCAATAGTTAATGATAGAACAATCACGATGTATTATACACTGTTTTAAGATGGATAAGTTAGGACTATAATTGGATGGGGGAGAGAAAGAGTCTTATAAATATAATTTTAAAATATCTAGAGATAAAACAACCAGATATAAGACATGACCTTTTATTTAACCAAATCAACACTAAAGGACATTTTGGCAAATGGAGAAATGTGAATATTCTAAGAAATTTAATGGATATTCTAAGAAAATTTACTGATACCTTAACAGTGGAGATCATCTGAAAAGAGCAGGCTTTATAGGAAAAAATATATATTTGTATAAATCCACAGATAAAGTTCTAGAATATAACTTCAGATGTTAACAGTGGTCATCTATGTGTTGTGATATGATATTTCCATTTTATTTTATGATTTTGTCTGTATTTTCTAAGTTTCTATAGTATACAAAAATTGTTTTTGTAATAGTAAAAAATGTTTAAAATAAATAAAAATGATGGCAAGCAAAACTATAATTTTCAAAGACAACATGTTGGCTCAGGGTCAAGTATTAGGTTAATTATACTCTATGTCATTACTTCCATAGAGGTACCAAAGGGAGATTATATGCCCAGATAAATAATCAGTACAGTGATGTTATCATTTTATGGCTCTGACCTAATGCTCCCAAAGCAAATTCTAGTATACTGTTTGAGTCCCTCCAAGGTAGGTTCTGAGACAGGATTTATGTCCAAGAGATTTTCTAGGGGGTCCTCTCAAGATTAAAACCCAGGGAAGTGACAAAAAGGAAAGGGAAGGAAAAGAGAAGGAAATAAATAGGAGAGGGCAGAAGGAGTTGATGTGATTTCTTCTCAGGGTAAAATTATCAACCATATGGAAAATTCTAAAGATGGAATGACCTCTCAAAACTGCCCTAAGTGAAGAAAGTCAAGTCATTATAATCCCACGCTGATAATTTATTGCACATGGGCCATCCCAGGAAGTGAGCATGATATTGAACAAGGCAGCTGTCTTCAGTTGAGGCAATTACCCAAGGGGGCTAATAGCTGAATGCTGTCTGCTTGCAATAGTCCAAGGAGATGGAGCAATAACTCCTTGACTTCTGAAGGAAGATAGATATGGGCAATCTCTCACAACGTCCATGCAAGAGGACGCTTGGAGCACTACCTTCACCTAAATTGTCTCCTGAAAGCTAATTTCAACCCTGAAAGTGAGAATATACAATTATGCAACTTGAAGGCAATATTCAGAGTGCCAAAGGACAGAATGATGAACAAGAGAGAACATCTTCCCTCCAATGCCTACTCAATGACATGAGAGAGGAAGAATCCATCCTGGCCCAGAAAAAGAGGTATAGATTCAAATTGTGACTCTTGCTGCTTAGATGGAAGACAGAGATGAGAGACCATCCCCAAATGCACATTATTCTTTATCCTTTTGAAAGCTCCACTTCTAAAGGAAATCAAGCTCAATCTGTCTGTACTTGCCCTGATCATAACTCATTCATGGAAGTATAAGAAAGCTCTTTTTGTGTGGTGTGTGAAGAAGAGATCTTCACTACCTTTTAAAGACAATGGTTAAATTCTACCATTGATTGGATGGATGACTGATTGGATGAAAGGGTAAGAAAAAGAGGAATTTTAAAGGTATTGTCAGTATTTTTAACCGAGTAGATGCAAATCAGAGGACATGATAAAATATTCAACTATTGATATTAGAGTAATTGGCTATTCCTTCTGAAACAATATTAATGTAAATTCCTGTCTCATATCACACACAGAAATGAATGTTATGTAAATAAATAAATATTTAAAATGAATGGATAAGTTAAAATTTTGAGTAAACATATCTCTCACTCACACACATACACACACACCTTCCACTCTGCCACAAGCATACTCCAAATGGCTAGAAATGACAGAAGAAAAAATAAAGCTAAATAGATGCATAAATATACTGGAAATGAGATGCCTAAGTAAGCAAAAAAAAAAAAAAAAAAAGAATGAGTTGCTAGACCAAATATAGGAAGCCCAGTTAAAATTGAATTCCATATAAACAACAAAAGTCTTTTTTGGAGTTCCTGTCGTGGTGCAGCGGAAATGAATTCGACTGGAAACCATGAGGTTGCAGGTTCAATCCCTGGCTTTGCTTAGTGGGTAAACAATCTGGCGTTCCTGTGAGCTGTGGTGTAGGTCACAGACACGGCTTGGATCTGGCATTGCTGTGGTTCTGGTGTAGGCCAGCAGCTACAGCTCTGCTTAGACCCCTAGCCTGGGAACCTCCATACGCTGCAGGTGCAGCTCTAAAAAGACAAAAAAAAAAAGTCTTTAGTATAAGCAGGCTCCATGGAATATTTAGGACTTTCCAAACTAAAGAATTACTTTTTTTGTATTTAATATTTAGTATATTCAGTAATTTAGTATATTATTTGTCTTTAGAGTATATTTGCTAAATCTGATAATCAAAATGAGAAATTCTTCAATTAAAAAAGAAAGAAAATTGGATAAAATAAGGAAACTCTTTATAAAACTTCACAGGGGGAAAGGGGGTGGGGAAATCATATAAGAAGTAGTATCTCTATGAAGTTGTGTTCTATTTAGAGGTGGCATATACCAGGGACAAGACAGTAACCCTGAGGTAACTTCCTGGGGGCTGCTGGGGCATAGCAACAAGAGTACTCAGATGGTTACCTTTTATTGATTACATCCCCTCTCCCTTAGGACTTTGTCAAGAAAGTTGATTGTATGCCTTAAGATAACAGCAGCAGAGGAATTCCCATCATGGCTCAGCAGTGATGAACTCAGCTCTTATCCGTTTGGACATGGGTTTGATCCCTGGCCTCACTCAGTGGGTCAAGGATCCGGCATTGCCATGAGCTGTGGTGGAGGTTGCAGATGTGGTTCCAACCCCCTATTGTCGTGGCTGTGGTGTAGGCCAGCAGCTACAGCTCTGATTTGACCCCCAGCTTGGAAACTTCCATGTGCCACCAGTGCAGCACCAAAAGACAATTAAAAAAAAAAAAAAAAAAAGGACAACAGCAGTGGAGGGCTCTTGGGTAACAGAGGCAAAGTTATAGAAAATTTATGCCTACATTCCCTTCTCATTTAAGAAATGGAGCACTTGGAATTTCCTCTGTCTCAGAGGGGAAATGAATCTGACTAGTATCCATGAGGATGCAGGTTAGATTCCTGGTCTCGCTCAGTGGGTTAAGGATCTAGTATTGCTGTCACTGACAACGCTTGGATACTGCGTTGCCATGGCTGTAGCTACAGCTCTGATTAGACCCCTATCCTGGGAACCTCCATATGCTGCAGATGCAGCCCTAAAAAGGTAAGAAATTACCTTTTTATTGAATGCAAGTTGATGTGCCTGATGCACAGTGAGGCTGAGGCCAAACAATATTGAAATGCTGGATTTTGGAGCAAAGAAGTTTTATTGCAGGGCCATGCAAACAGACAGGTGGCTGGTGCCCCAAAACACCCTGAACTCCCTGAAGTCTTTCAACAAAGCCCTTTTAAAGGCAGGGTAAGGAAGGGGTGTGCTTAACTGTTGCAAATTTGTTAATGTTGGATCCTTTGTTCTTGTAAATATCCAGGTAGGTCAGGTCAAGATGTTGCCATAAACCTCCAATAAAACAAATATTATTCTCTCTTCTGCAAATTTTATCTAAAAATGTCATACTCTTAAAAGTTATAATCTTAAGAAAAAGCTATCCTGTATTTTTCAGGCTATAGGCATCATCCTTTTGCAAAAGGTACAGAGCCAGGATGACTAAGCACAAGTGACAGAGGACAAAAGTTAAAGTAGGGTTAAAGTAAAAATAACAGATCTAATATGGAGTCAGATCTGTCTTTCCCTATTACATAATAATCATCCTTCTTAATATATTCCTTGTTCTAGATCAATTGAGACATGGTTCAGCATAGCTTAGTCAGTTAGCATAGCTCAATACAGCAGCACCCTGATATTAAGGGGAAAAAGGATTATTCACAAAAAAAAAAGAGTCACAGGAAATAATATATTTTTACAGGGCTTAAGGGAACACATTTGGGAGTGGACTTTGAAGGTTAGAGCAGAAGGAAAGAGAAATTCAATAGGAGTTTATTGACAGGTGGGATCTCTCCTGTGACTCAGAATATAATGTCCTGATAAGATCACAGAAAACCAACTTCAGTATGTTCATGATGGCTCTTTCAAGCACAGACACAAAGATATCACACAGCAAATTTGGTGGTGATGCCCATATGCTTAGGCAGAGTACTAAGCAGAAGTACCTCAGAAAGGGGTCATAGGGCCCAGAAAGGTGGGCATATTAAAATAGACTTACTATGTGAGAGGAGAGATCCCAATATGATGAAAGCAGGAAGCAAGAAAGCAAGATGGCAAGAAAGTAAACAAGCAAATAGGGAAGGATGAAAATTAAAGAGAAAGTGACCATAACATAGTGGATGCTTAATAAATATTAGTTAACAAAGTGATTAAAACAATAACTTAAAATGTGTTGTGTCAGTAGAAAAAATGTCTTAAGTATCATAATTAATAAAATTTATTTTATTACATGAAATTATAATAGGGAAGAACAAATCTGAATCCGTATTAGATGTTTCTTTTACTTTAACCTTTGTATTCTATTGCTTTCGCTACTCAAGGGATGTTGTCTATAGCTTAAAGTATACATAAAGGCCTGTCTCCAGGAACCTTGCCTCCTGTGTCTGATGTTAAGATAAAAATACCTTTGTTTACCTCACAGGAAACATCCTAACCAGGTCTACCTGTAAATGGCTGTGGGAAAGAAGAAATTAACACATCCTCTTCCAGTCTGACTGGAACCTGGAAATATCTATAACAACTTATCACCTTTTTCATTTTACCTCCTTAACTCTCCCTCTTTATTCTAAAAACAAAACTAACACCCCAAACCCAGGAAAGATGATTCTTTGGAACACTAGTCTACTACTTTCTTGGTTTGTTATCTTTCCAAATAAAGTCACTATTCCTTGCCCCAACACCTTGTCTTTCAATTGATTGGCCTATCATGTGATGAGCACTATGAGCCTAGACTTGATAACAAAATTATGTACTCCTTGTTTTCTAGCATTTTCTCTTAAAACATGTATAAACTACTAACAATATTGACCAAGTATTAGATTATAGAAGAATTTTAACAAATTTTAAGTAGCCCATATCATATTGGTGACTGCAATGCAATAACATTAGAAAATGAAAATCAAAGAAAGTATCCTTGACTCCAGAATTTTAAAGCTGGAAAACAACTATAGACTACTCAATAACTTTGGCAGTAATGAAGATATAAAAATAAAATTACAGAGAATTTAGAACTGAATAAACTGTGTCTGAAAACCTACCGGATGCTTCAGAATACAATCTTTGGTCTTGAATATATTTATGAAAGAGGAAATAAAACAAATTATATTTTAAAATAAACAAATAAAAAAGCCCAAAGGAAATAGAAGAAAACACATAGTAACATAAATAAGTTAATAAAGAGGAAAAAATGAATTAATAAAAACAAAAGCTATCTTTTTTGGAGGGGGTGTAGAATACCTAACTAGTGGCTAAAACTTTAGCAAGTACTTCCAAGGTGTTAAAAAAAAATAAAGAAAGAATTAACAGACCCAAAATGGCCCCCAGAACAGCAAATCTTCATTATAATTTTCAGCCCTTCCCAAGAATGTGACCTTTAAACAGTCAATCTGCATGAAAAACACATGCCAATTTTCTTTCCCTCAAAAGACATCCTGGCCCCAAATAACCCTTTATTTTCATTTGTAATACAGTCTTGCCCCACCTTCCTTGACATAAAACCTTCCATTTTGTACAACCCCTCAGAGTGCCCTTCCTATAGTTGCCAAACGGCAAGCTGCCTGATTCATGAATCACCTAATAAAGCCAATTAGATCTTCAGATTTAGTTGGTTGACTTTTGTTTCTCAACAAAGGAAAAAAAAAACAAGAGAATGTGCAATTATAAATACTAGTAAAAGCATGTACAGTTATATATGGTTAAAACAATATATAGCTTTTTTTTTTATGCTTTTTAGGGCTGTGCCCAGGGCATATGGAATTTCCCAGGCTAGGGGATGAATCAGACCTGCAGCTGCTGGCCTACACCACGGCCACAGCAATGTCAGATCTGAGTTTCATCTGCAACTTACACCATAGTTTACGGCAACTCCGGATCCTTACCCATTGAGCAAGGCTAGAGATTAAACCAAATCTTCATGGATACCAGTCGGATTTGTTTCCACTGAGACACAACAGGGACTCCCATAGGGGTTTTTTAAATACTGTTTTTAAACTCTAGAACTCTTTGATATGACCCCTAATCTGGGATCTCTCAACCTCCCTCTTTCTTCCCATAGGTGAAGTCACTTAGGGTAAGGAGCATTTAGTTCCCTTACTCCAGGACAGGCTTCTCTTTCAAGTATTAACGACTATTAAGCAAAACAAAGGAAAACAGATGCTCTTCCATTCCCTTCCCACATCCAGAGGTAATACACAATTCTGAGAACATCCAGATTTACTGACAACCATATCCGTGGAACTTTGTCCTTGTCCTTCAGAGGTCCCCTTTGAAAATTTTCTCCACGTGATAAAATCAACATTATCCTTTAACACAGTTCCCATGACAACTATGTCTGGAACCAATGGCAAGGAACTTAGAAGCATAACATGAGCAAAGGTTATGTTGTCACTTGAATTTTCTTATTTCCTCAGTGTTTGCTCATGATTAATAATAATAGCTACTTAGAAGTATTCTTTGGTCTGAGTAAGATTAATATTTTTGGTAAATGCAGTCTGAAACTAATACATTTGGATGTTGATCAAGAAATAGTGCTAACTTTGCTTATTAACAATCTTAAAATTCTTTTTGAGTCTGCCATTCTTCGAGTCTGAGTTTTTCAAGGACATCTTTTGATGAGTGTAGAGCATAATCCATATTATAACTATGTGCTTTCTTTAAAAGCATGCAGGAATATACACCCTGGCCTGGGGTCAAGAAGTTCACTTAAGCCTAAGAATATTATAGTTAGTTCTAAGAATATTACTTTACCTCCTCCATTTTTTTTCTACTTTGTTTGTAAGTGAATCTAAATGAATAATAACACTCTATTATTCTTCCCTGAGGTAATCTTTTGCGACTATTTGAAGTATTTGCTTACAGTGGTTTGTTTTTACAATATCTTTGGTATTGTGTCAAGGAATGTAGTCACTGAATTTTAAAATTCTCAACATTTTCTCAAGGTTTCAATGCAAATATCAGGACACATTTTTGAACAAAATATTTAAAATACATTACATATAAACTAGAAAGAGCAGAATACCAAAATCAAAAGCACTACCTATTATATATTACAAATTACTTACTGTCTAACGTTTGGTGCCTTATGAGTGAATTTAAACTTTGTCATTATATGTTAATATATTGCCAAATATATTTCCAAAAGTTTTGTACATGAATATGCATTGCTCATATTTTCAGAATTATATTATTTATAAAAGTAATCTGAAATACTTAAAACTTAAAATGTTTCTTCTTCCTATAGTTTTAAGAACCTTATACTGAAACTACAGATAGCACATAGTTCAAGTCAGAAAATATAAACATAGTAATTATAATAAAAACAGAATTTGCAGAGAAAAAAGAAACGATGGAAGTTATGTTTTTTCTTTTTTTTACATTCCAGATGAGGAAAGTAAGGATCAGAAAGTTTATTGACTTTGTTTTATGTTACATCACTACTTGGACATTTGAGAATCTAGCCTCCTGAGTCTCATATATTAGTTTCATGAATGGTTTATGTGTCCTACTTGTTTTTGTCTCATCATCCCCACCAGATAATGAGTTTTTGAAGAGAAAACCAAGACTCTTCCTAGTTTTATTACAATTCCCTATTCAGCGGTAACAGAAACACTAAAAATCCAATGCATATCAATTTACAAAATATCTATGCTCCTACAGAAAACAAAATGCTTTTTTAAGAGGTAGAGTGTATAAAGACAAGAGTGGTGGTGGTAGGACAGTTCAGAATTGCCTGTGAGCAATACAACATGAAACAATTTTACAGAATTTTAGGTATTGAAAACAATACTGAAAAGTAAAACTTTTTTGTAAATCATTAAGCACGGAGATAGAAATACATAAGGCAATTTAACACAAATCAAAAACTGTCTCCATAATGTGAATCTTGATGGGCATTAGGGATTTCTTGTTTCCCAAATCCATTGTTTCTATGTAAATTAGATGTCTAGGAAGGTTAGTTTACCCCTAAAAGATCTGGTTAGGGTGCATTTGCATCCTCATCTCAAACCTGTTTATATTCAGTGTCCTGTCAAAGTATATGTAAATTACCCCAAGCTTACATTACCAATGAATTAAACACAACCAGAAATGAGGTCAGTCCAGTAGCCTGTGCATTGAGGCAAAGCTTTGAAAAATACCCCTGACAGTATTAAGATCCTTCCCTTTGCTATATCACACTACATAGAAACTACATGAAATCTGAGAGCTGGAAATTAATGGATTCTATCCAATGTGGCCAGCAGAATTATCGAGCTGTGGCTATATAACTGAGGAATGTGCCTTATTTACAGCAATAGAATTTTAATTACAAACATGAAGTTTTTTTTAAATTTTTTTCTTTGTTTTGATTCCTCTTATTTAAATAAAAACATTTCATATTCCTTGGAAGTTAGAGGTTCTAGGGTTCTAAAAAGTGTTGCCAAATGACTAAACAGAGTCTTGGGTAAAGAGAAACTGAGTATGGTAAGAAGCCTCCTGATACATATTCAAGTGTAGTACTTCAAGTAAATATCATAAATGAAACCCCAAAGACCCTCCTAATGACTTCCAGATAACACAGATTTCTCATTAAATTACTGAAGGGTTTTATGTTACATTTTTGGTACACTAACCTCTCCCTCCAAAACAGTAACCAATTATAAACAAACTTTGTCAATTAGACAATGAGGTTTCAGAGGAAAACACACTTGCTGTTTCATGCTTTAAAAAAATAGATTTTGGGAGTTTCCCTTGTGGCTCAGCAGAAATGAATCTTACTAGCATCCATGAGGATGCGAGTTCAATCCCTGGCCCTGCTTAGTGAGTTAGGGATCTGGTGTTGCAATGAGCTGTGGTGTAGGTGGCAGACATAGCTTGGATCCTGCATTGCAGTGTCTGTGGTGTAGGCTGGCAGCTGCATTCTGATTCATCCCTTAGCCTGGGAACTTCTATTTGCTGCAGCAATAGCCCTAAAAAGCAAAAAAGCAAAAAAAAAAAAAAATTCAAAGGTGTAGACTCAGAAAGATAAAGATAAGCAAATATTTAAAAACAAAATGTCACCTTCAGGGCATTTTAGCTACATTTTAATCACACAAAATTAAAAATTTCATATTTAATGGTCAATGTGATCACATTATTATGTGGAACTACCATATTTGGTTAATGATATTTATTTATCTCAACAGAAACAGTTTGGACACCATTTTAAAGTATAATCATCAGAACTAATGGGATCAATAATATAGTCATTATTTAATTAGGTTATGTTAGGTGAAATCTAGAATGTGTCAAAACAGAAATAGGAATGTGACACTTGGGGCACAAATGGGTTCCTACTCCCAAAACCAAGACAAGGATTGGGAATGATTTTCAATTCTAATCTCCTGTGCCTAACACCAGTTCTTCTCATGAATTGAACCCTCCTCCCCAAACATTATGGATTCTTCCTCCCTGACATAGTATAAGGGAATTAGAACTAGGTTAATTAACAAACAGTAAGACTTGTATTGCATTTATCTCTCATTAAATAAGAAATGACATTTTTTAATCTCTTTACTTTCAACTTAGAAAATCATAGGATGTGTCTGAGGTTAAAAAGAATTCTAGTTCTATTTCATTCAAGTTAAGAGAGCCAAAGGTAACACAAGCTTATTAGTAACCTCACTAAATCTGATTATGTTATCAGCATTTTTCAGGATGATCAATTTAAAGTAACAGTAATCATTAATTTTTTCAAGTGAAGAATTGACACATGTTTATTGGGCTTCAAGTGCCCTTCAAGGAGGTTGAAATTAAAGCCTCTGGACAAAACAAGAATTACCAGACCCTTATCAACACCCCACCTATCTCATTGTAATTGCTTTTTCCCCACCTTGTGTAACCAGCGGGGTTTACTTCCTCATACTCCCTGCTAGGAAATGTATGTGGCCCCCTCCTCACCCCACCTCAATAGGGACAATAAAAACACATGCAGGCTCAATGTATAGGCACTCTCCAGGGAACTTCCCTGTAATCTATCCCCCATGCACATGAAATATCCGGCCTAAAACCAATCAGAATATCAAATATGCTCATGGAGAGATCAACCAACACTCAGTCCTTGCACGCAAAAATTGGGCGTGGGCAGGAAGAATTAGGTCCACAGCATGGGGATATAAGTAAAATCCAGTTGTAAAGGGGGCCAGTCTCTAATCACAGGGTGGCCCGCTCTCCTTCTGAGAGTGTACTTGCTTTGATAAACTTGCTGCAACATTTCCCTTTCAGCAAACTTGATTGGACTCCATTGTGGTTTCCAAGGCAACCCTGATTAGGCTGCAGCATTTTGGTTCCTGCAAACCTGGTAATGACCCCCCCCTTTTTTTGTCTTTTTGCTTTATCTAGGGCCACACCGGCGGCACGTGGAGGTTCCCAGGCTAGGGGTCTAACAGGAGCTGCAGCTGCCGGCCTACATCACAGCCAAAGCAACGGCAGATCTTTAACCCACTGAGCAAGGCCAGAGATCGAACCCGCAACCTCATGGTTCTTAGTCAGATTCGTTAACCACTGAGCCACAACGGGAACTCCTACCTCTGATTTCTTTATGTGCCACCTCATACATCTGCTTCTATAAGAGGGCTACCAATGGGTAAGGGATACAGAATGGTCAATCAGACTATATCGGCAATCCAGTCTGCTTCTGAGAGCTTTCTACATAAGTTTGAGCTCTTGAGGAAAGCATTCAGGAGTTTCCATTTTCACAAACAACTGCCTAACAGAGGTTTGGCAAGTTTTGTGTTTTATGAAACTGTACACAAGACAGCATCCAGATCACTCATGTGGTATAAATCAAACTATAAGCAGTGTGGGAAAGAAAGTAAAATGCTTTTCAGCTTTTTGTCTATAATATAAAATACAACTCATTCTACACAAAATATGGTCACGATATTTTAAATTATAGCATTTGTTATTTTAGTGGTATGTCAATCCACTCCAAAGAGCTATACTACTTTGGCTTGACATAGACTCAGTCTTACCAGACTCCACCATAGTGTCTTATCACCAGACAATCCAAAGAAAATTACTTAAAGTCATAATAAGTGTGTTTATTATATTATAAGGCTTCAAATGAGTATGTTGCCTCTATATCACAGTGTTTTTTATATCATGCATCATCTAGAGGATTTCATAGGAGAAATTTATTATTTCAATTTCCAGAAATGCCTGTCTTCTCGTTAACAGTAGGTTTGAATTTATCCTGCTAACACTATGAACTTCTACAGAATACAGATTTACACTTTTATCTGACTTTAAGAAAATTAGCACTAAATATGTAGCCCACCTCTAATTGCTATGCGGGACCCATGATATATTTCTTCCTATGTTCTATGTTCTATGAATCCCTGCTTCTGTTATCTTCCCACCCTTTTTAAAACTTCCTTAATTTTTCAGCTGTTTATTTTAACCATTTTTCTGGTACCCATTATTTTAAGCAGCTTCAACTCCTTTGTGAAATAAATATAAATTCATAATGTTTACTTTACCAGGCCTAACATTTTTAAAGGAAATTTTGTAACTGTTTAATCTATTTCATCTAAATCCTTTAATCGATGTATGTGCATGTGTGAATTTTAATACTCATTGAGTTTGGGAATAAAGACACACTTAAAACTGTTTTAATAGCATTTTCCTTATCTGCAATTTCTATTGAATTAGGAAAGAAGAAACAATGTTAAAATCCTTTTATTTTTCTTTTAGCTTAAAGACCTGTAAGGATTTTTCAAGCCAATGTAAGAAATAAGATAAACAAAAAGATTTCTAAAGGGGATACAAATTAATAAACCATAAGAAGCTTCACTAATCCAGTATAAAAACTTAGTTCTTAAGAAATCTCTTGATAATCCACTCTGAAACCTCTACAGTTTGTTCAATAACAATACAAGTTTGTAGTGGTCCCAGAATAAGTCACCTCTATGTACCATGGTCTCAATATTTAACTTATAATTAAGCACTTGAAATGCTGGAAAATATACTTTTCAGGGCATTGACACGTGGCATAATAATTTTTTTCTCTATCCCTCAGATAAATATTATGAATGTATCAGCATAAGCCATAGAGTTACATGAAGCATTATGCACAGTGAGTTAGCATTATCTTCACTCCATTCTGCTTAGGAGACAAGGTTGAGATTACATAAATTAAAATACTTCATTTTTGATTCCCTTACTTGATTCTATATGCTTAAGAATGAACTTGACTTCTGCAAAAGTAAAATCAAGGACAGATTTTGCCCTATGGATACTATATGAATTCATAAAAATATAAAGGTAATTCCATTCATTTAGAGAGTATGATATTTAAAGTGAAACTAATATAAGTAATACGGCAGAGCTTATGGCATTTTAAAAAGAGAGGCATCATTACAAGTGATTTAATTTGCCCCTCTTATTTTGCAGATGATGCTGTTAGCCAAGATGTAGAATAATTTCCCTGAAAGTCACAAAACACTAGAATTAGGTTAGAACTCAAGCGCTATGTGACCCAAATATGCAGTTAAATTATCAATCCCTCTTTGATAAGAATGCTTTTATCACCTCCATAATGGCTTTTAATCACAGAAAATATCTGTAATATAATCACACATATATTTCTCAAAAATTATTTATTATTCTAAATAAACAGCATAATATAGCCATAGAGAAAATTTACAAATTCTTAAGACACTGGCTTGTACTGAACCATTTTTTACACCTTATTAGTGGTACTATGAATATTCCATTCTTTTTTATTGTTGTTGTTTTTGCTTTTTAGGGCCACACTCGAGGCATATGGAAGTTCCCAGGCTAGGGATTAAATCAGAACCTCAGCTGCTGGCCTGTACCACGGGCACAGCAACGTGGGAGCCAAGCTGCATCTGTGACCTACACCACAGCTCATGGCAATGCTGGATCCCCAACCCACTGAGCAAGGCTGGGGGTTGAAACCTCATCCTCGTGGATACTAGTCAGATTCAATTCCACTGCACCACAAGGGGAGCTCCCGAATTTTCCATTCTTATAAGAAACTTCAGCAACTTAAATTACACTGAGACTTGGGAGAAGAGTGGGAATTACAGAAAAAGCATTCAAAGAAATAATCAACTTTGTAGGGAATTTTTCTTCCTAAGTATAATGCACCTTTATTTTTTATTATAGGTAAATTCTCTAAATTTTTTTTTAGATATGAACCATTGCAACTGTAATATGAACTACATAAAATATAGATGGTAATATTAATCAGGAAATCATTTGGTAACAAATAGCAAAAAAAAAAAAAAACAATTAATTGACCAAAACTATGAATTTCTTTGACTCACATAACTTGTAAGACGACAGATCTTTTCAGGCATGTCTGGATACAAAAATATAAAACAACATCACGGAGACTCTGGCTTTTGCCATTACATTTTTCTTATTGCTATTCCTTGGTTAAATTCTCAACTCCCTCCGTGTAGTGCACAGATGGCTGCCTATACTTTTCATCTTCTACATCATCCTAACAGCAACTTTTGTGGGCAGGTAGGGGGATGCTTTATTTCCAACAGTTCTAACAAAAGCCCTAGAAATAGTCTCCAACACTCTATTTCACCTGTTCACCCCTAACTTAATCATTGGGATATGATGTTTTAATTGCTCAAGTTTGAGGGTTTGAATCAACCTCACTCAAACTGAATTGAGTATGAATGGAGAAAGACTGGTTTTTCTAGAAGACATGAAAATGAGTGCTGGACATGTCAAAAATGACATACACCCTCTGCTGTATACCTGTTAAACAGAATTCTAGGGACTAGATCCTTTCTATTCCTTCCCATTTATTCACCATAAAAGGTTGTTATGTATTATTTTCTAGTAAGCTGACAGGAGTATGTTCAAATAGTGGGTAGAATCACAATGTGGTACCAGATTTTACGTGGACAAGGTTCTCTTTCTAAGTCCCTCTCTATCCATGGGATAGAAATGGTAAGTGGCAGCTCTGCTTTCAAAATGGAGCAAGTCCTGGATTTCTCATGCTTCCTCTCAGTGCCTTTCTATTCCATTCTTCCCATGCTACTTTAAATCTTAGTGGAAGAGGAAGGTAAAAGTCTTGATGTTGTGGAGGAATACGGAAAGCGAAAAGCACAGTCTTAATTATAGAGTTAGTACTGAAGCTCTTCAGACCTAACCAGCGTAAGAAAATGCTTCATGTGATCTAGGCTCCTCTTGGATTATTGCTATCAGCTTACCACTCTTTCTATATGGTAAGGTTACACCTTCAATACTCTTTTCCATATGACTTTGCATGGCCTTCCTCTTGGGGTTAAGTATTATCCCCTGCCACTCCAGCTATAAGATTTGCTTTGAGCAGTGCTATATAAGTGAGTATAACATGTGCTGCTTCTAATCAGAGGCTTTACACCAGGTTATGTGGCCTGGCTTGTGCTTTTGTGCTTCTGGCATCTGTCATCAGAAGATCTTGCCTAGGTCTCAGAATGAAAGACACTGGGAACAGATATGAAGCTGACTTGCAGACTGAAGAACAGCCACCCTAGCCAACTCCTGGACCTGTGATGACCATAAGTCTCTCACTATAAATTACAGAGATTGCTGGGTTGTTTGTTAGGCATATTTATCACCCCAGACTGACTGAAACAACATATGACACAAGTTGACTACATTGTGATTTATGACCAGGCGCCAATCTAAGAAAAATATTATTTTGAAACATTAGAGCCATGTCTCAAATGGTCTTTTTTCAGAGTACCAATTTTTTTTTTTTTTTGTCTTTTTGCCTCATCTAGGGCCACACCCGCAGCATATGGAGGTTCCCAGGCTAGGGGTCTAACAGGAGCTGTAGCTGCCGGCCTTCGCCACAGCCACAGCAACATGGGATCCGAGCAGCGTCTGCAACCTACACCACAGCTCACGGCAACGCTGGATCCTTAACCCACTGAGCAAGGCCAGGGATCGAACCCGCAACCTTATGGTTCCTAGTCAGATTCATTAACCACTGAGCCACGACGGGAACTCCCAGAGTATTATTTTGATATTAAAAAAAAAATTCTGAAAGCCAAAGTAGGATTCAATTAACTCAAAATCTTTATTTGCATATCTCCCAACAGTTTGAAGTTGATATATCAATCAGTGTGGGATTTTTAATAATCCCTCTTCCTTTCTTCTTTTTCCCTTATATCACACAGCTGGCCTCACAATTCTCTCACCAAATTTTGCTCCCTGAAAACCCACACACCTCACCCTAATCTAATGCTTTTAATCCTTACCCTACCTTGCTTCTTTTATTACTTGATAGAGTAGTAAATAAATTTTTTGGCAAATAAATATTTCCCTGGAGAACTAGGTGGGAGATACTAGATCAAACTGGATTTCTCTGCCTTTCAAAGGGAGAGAAAACTTCCACACTTCTCTATATGCTTTCCTTGGGAACCACATGGGAAGAAAGGGCTGGCTACAGCCAGAATTTGGGTATATTTTGCTCCCCCAATCCTGTTCATGTCAGTCACTGAATATCACCTTAATAAGAAAAATTACAAGTTTTTCTCCTTTTGTATGTATGTTCCTATATTTCATTGAATTTTTAGTTATATAAGAAATGTTTTATTTCAAGAAATTACACAGTGCAAAGTTATAAAAAGAAAATGTGAATAATACCAACTTCCCTCCTCCAGTCCTACTATCTCTGAAGAAATCAGTGCCCAAGGTTAAGCGTAGGTTCTTTGAAATATTTATGTATACAAACATCTCATGATTTTCTACCTTTTTCTATAAAAATGAACCCTGCTACACACTTTAATCTAAGTGCCTTTTTTCCCCCATAATAAATAAATGACATCTCTTCAGGTAAATAAAAACTAATTTTTGTTAAAAAAAGAGATGCATAATATTCTGTTACATATTTATCAAAAATTCTTCAACCAATCTTTCTCAGTTAACGTTTTGGCATTTCTACTTTCTTTTTGTTATTATTTTCTATTTGTTTTACCATTGTATTGCAGAGCAAAGTCAGTGAATGAGGATGTGCAGTCTTACAGGGAAGAGAGAAAAAAAACAATTGAATCAACTATGCAATTTGCCACATGGTCTTTTATAATGGTGTGTATGTGTGTATGTTTCTATTGTGATCTTTGATCTTTTGATTATTTTCCTTTATTACTTCTGAATTTCCTGATTCCCCAACAAATCACTGGGGCAAAGTGAATGCGTGCTGTACATAGGCCAGAGATATTGAGCGGAATAGGCAAATTACTTTGTGGTATGAATTCAGGGAATTTAGAAAGACTCTATAATCACCTCAAATCCCTCTTAAATTGCTTTCTGATACCTGACATTTCTTTGTCAAGAAGTAATTGTAAATATCACTGAGAGAGATAACAAACTATGTCTCATTAGATTTTTGACATGTTATTTTCAATACTTTTATCAAATCCTGTATGAGTAAGTTTTTATGTAGATAAAGCAAATGAATTAATGATCTTAAAAATACACTGAACTAACTAAAATATAATCAGTGCATAAAGTGCATATATCATGCGAAGTGAATATATCATGCAAAGTGAAACCAGTCAGACAATTAGACAGTAACACCCAATGCTACCCCTTACATGTGGAAACTAAAAAGACACAGACAATGCAGAACAGACAATGACTCACAGACTTTGGAAAACCTTTGGTTTTTCAAATAAGACAATCTGGGGGGTGGGGGGATGCACTGAGGGTTTGGGATGCAAATGCTATCAAATTGAGTTGTGATGATTTTTGTACATCTATAATTGTAATAAAATTCATTAAGCACTGGGGAAAAAAATAAATAAACTCCCCTAAAACAGTAAAAAAAAAATACATTGAACTAACTAAAATATAATCAATGCATAAGGCGATATTGAGTAAATTAAAGCAAATTAATCTAAAGTAAAACTTTAGGAAAGGGAAGACCTGAACAGATCATTTTGTGTTGCAGATAGTTTGGAAATCAAATACACTTCAAAGTATTCTGTCAGTCAAGGGCCTAAGGTAATTGAAATATTCAAATCAGATCTTCTCCTTCAGCCTGATAATAGATGGCAGAATAAACTAAAATAGAGTATACTTTAATCTTTAAGATGCATTCAAATTTCATGGTTGAAAGAGCTAAATTTTGTGAGGTTTTGTCCCCAGATGCAGGACGCTGGGCATTACCACTTTCCTTTCCAAGAGTAAGAAAGTAGTGAAGTGTAGCAAAAAGCAGAAATCTGAGTTCTTGTTGGACTTTAGGTAAATTTCAAAACAACTATTTTCTATCTAGTGATTATGAAATAGATCCCAGTAATGAATGTAAAATCATTTTTTGTATCAGAAAGTACTTGACAAATATGAGAGGTTATCTTTAACTATGCTAAGAACATTCCCATTTTTTTAATAAAATAGAAAGTGTTTAAATGTGGAGACCCTGATTCTATACAAAAAAAAAAAAAAGTCTTGGAAACTAACTCCTTAGCTTCTCTTAAGCAAAAAATATTAGCTTTATGTATTTTTTTTTTCTTCTCTACAACCAATTCCCCAGGGCCTGGAAGTGCCACTGCAGACAGACCTAAGTGGAACTAACTAAATAACACTGCCTCCACATCCGGTAGAAACGATTATAACTACACACTTGTCTTTCTGAATCGAATTTTGTTTTCTCAGAGACATTTCCTTAATCATAAAAAGTGATCTTTTAAAGTCATAGGGTACTACTGTGGCTACTGATACTGTAAAACCCATCAACAGAGGGAAAGCCTAACATTTGATATGATCCAGGATATTAAATAACATGATCCAGGATTTTAAATGACTGACTGAGAGATTACTCTCCAAAAGTAACAATAAAATCAAACATAATTTTAAAAGGAAAATTAAAAAGATACTTTCTAATGGTTCATGTGATATTATCAAACATCAAGCAAAGTTAAGAAAATACAACCCTATTGAACACAAGGTATTCATTAAAATGGGATATATTTGGTATTAAAATGGAGCCTGTGAAAGGAAGGTTCAATGACTGATGAACTTATAAAGACCAATTAGGAAGTCATTTAAATAGAATAAGGCATATTTTGGAAATACATTATATTTTGTAAATATGTTATTAAAAAAATAACTATATGATTGAATGAACTGAAATCAATAATATTCATAAACAACAACTTGATCTTTTCTTATCACCATCCTTTAAACTAGCTCTGCCAAATTATTTTTCCGGTAGTAAAAATCTATTCTGATCTCATATCAAATCAAGGCTTTAGTGTTTCAATTATATTTCTGAACTCCCTTGCTCTCTCTGCTTGAGCCTGTCTTAGGCTGAGACATCTTTAGTCTGAGAGAGCCCATGACCGGATTTTCACTGTTTTCCCACTTCGTCCTCCTCTCTGACTCATTTTGCTAACTTTGGGGTTAGAGTCAGGAAAATAAGAGCAACAGTAAAGTCACTGAATATTCCTAGTCCCTTCATTTTGTCATGTGTAAAATAAATCAAATAGGTTACCTATATTTAGACACCTGAATAACTCTTATTTTTCCCTCATTTATTCAAATAAAATGAGTACAGAAAAAAAGTGAAAAGTCAAATGCCAATTTCACTATCTGGCACTTTTTCTAGGGCTCTTGTCATGATAGTGGCATTCCAACCACTGAATCCCACTTACGTGCCATATATTCTGGCCCTGCATACAGTCTCCTGCACAGCAAACAGATTTTAATAAAGATATATAGATTAGTGCCTCCTATGTACCAGGCTCAATTCTAGTCCACTGTTGTGTGAACAAAACAGACCAAGATTTCTAACCTCACAAAACTTATGTTCTGCTGAGTGGTAATAGGAAATAGGTATTCAAAGCAAATAATTGCCTATTTAAGAGTATGTTCAAAGTTGTGATCTGCAATAGAGGAAAAGGAAAACATAAATCAGGCTAAAGGGGATATGGAATGTGCAGGTGGTGAGGGAGAGGTAGGTTAACCAATTGCAAGTGTATTTTATTTTACCGTAGATGCCTTTTTCTTTTTTAGGGCCACATCTGTGATCTGCGGCATATGGGAGTTCGCAGGCTAGGGGTCAGATCAGAGCTACACCCACCGGCCTACACCACAGCCATAGCAAGTGGGATCCGAGTTGCATCTGTGACCTACATCATAGCTCATGGCAATGCTGGATCCTTAACCCACTGAGCAAGGCCAGGGATTGAACCCTCATCCTCATGAATACTGGTTGGGTTTGATACCATTAAGACACATAGGAACTCCACAGGTTACAACTGTAAATAGGATAGTCAAAGTAGGCCTCACTGGCAAATTAATATCTGAGCAAAGACTGGAAACACATGAGTGAAAAAGGAAGAGGGAACATTTGAAGCATTCCTAAGGCAGGATTTTATTCAAGGAAGAGCATGAAGGCTTAGAGCTTGAGCTAAGTGATTGAGAGGGAAGTACAAAATGCAGTGTTCTTAAAGCCAAGGTGGATGTGAGATGTCACATCAGGCAGGGTCTCTTCAGTCATTGTAAGACTTTGGCATTTTACCCCTGTGAAATAGGGGAATATTTTCTCTGTGTTCAGAAAAGACTGGTTACAGGGAAGGATCATGAATCAGTGCAGACTAAATTCTACAGTGGTTAGCATGCAACACTAAAATTTCAGAGGCTTAAAAAGCAAAGAATAGTGACAAGATTTTTTCTTATTTTATATGGCCACTGTGGGTCAGCTGCAGCTTTATTCCACATCGCCTTCTCTCTGGGACCCAGGCTGAAAAAACAGTCACTATCTCGTACAATGCCAGTCTCATAAAGAAAAAAACAAACAAACAAACAAAAGACCAGCTGAATCAAGAGCTGGTTCTCAAACTTGTGCGCACAATGCTCTATTTGTGTTGTTTCCAGTCACATTTCATTGACCACAACAAGTCATGGGGTCAGGTCTGACATCAAACTAGAAATATGTATAAACCTCTCACTGGGAGGAGAAGAATCTCTAGAAAATCATGTAAATATTTGAATAATAACACAATTATCCAGAGAAAAAGGAACTAAAATTATTTTGAAGGTTATTACGATGTTTTAGGTGAGCAATAAGGACTAGTATCATTATCAATTATATCTCAAACAGTGGAAGCTTGAGATTTCCAAGGGTATTAAACAGAAAGGAATCAGAACAGTGGCAAAGACAGAGATTCATCCAAGAATAAAAGGGAAGAGGCATAGAGACCTACCAAAGGGAAAAGAAAGATATGACAGAAACCCACTAAGAGAAAGACTAGTAAAAACAAAACATAAATCATAAAATATTGTTAATATTATTATACCTAAACACTTAAAAATATAATTTATTTTCCTGAATACTCATAGCTAAAATTATCCAGAAAATATTCAATAAGCTTATACTCTAGAGAAGAGACTTTGATGACCTAAGTATTGCTTTTTTTGTAGATTTATCTGACCTTGTAATTTAAAAGGAACAGTTTTGTTAATAGCATGCCAATTTTGCCTCCTTTATTGAATTTACTCTGTTATCTTGACAGCAGTCTCTGTGTTAAATCAAGTATTCAATATCCCTGATTTCCACTAAATGTTATTTCGTATGTGTAGGAAGGTGATAAAATTCAATATATAATTTCTATTCCTACTCCTACATCTTTCCTTTGTAAACTCTTCTGAACAATAATGAATCACAAAGCTTGATATAATTAGTAATTATGTCCTTCCTTTTATCTACTCATTTATGTTTATTTCTAACATGTAGCAGGAAATACACTAGATGCTACTTCTGTGCATGAGGTTCTTATATTCCAGAGATAAAGATAAATGGAATTTATTGAGGTAAATGCTATTTTGGAGGAATATGTGATATGCAAAGATAACAGAGAAAGGAAATTCACCCTCCACATAAGAAGGCTTCATAAAGATGAGATGCTTTTGGATGAGTCTACTTGAAAAACTGGGTTGGAGAGTGGTTTTTTGTTTTGTTTTTTGTTTACGTTTTGCTGTTCTTTTTAAAATGCAATTAAAGGAATTCCAAGCAGAAGGAAAAGCATATGAAAAGACTTGATAATGTGAAAAATATATGAGCAATAGAAGTAAATGGATGAAAAATAATATGTAAAAGAGCAGGGCAGGAAGATGCAACTGAAGAAATAAAAAGATATCAGATCACAAAGGCCTTGTGTCAAGAAATGCCAAGAAATGCCAGGGAGCCAGATTCAAGCAGAAAGGAACATGATTTCATGTTTATGGTACTTATTGATTGCTTTGAATATATGATCATTACTTTTCCTCTTATTACTATTTGTGAAACACAGGTAGGCATCTTTACAGCAAGCAGTCAGTCACAGAATTCTGTGCCATTCAAATATCCAAACAGATATAGAGGCCAATCAGTGCTCTGGCTTTTTCATTTTCAGAACTCAGATTTTTCTCTGTGGCTTTCTACTCCCTCAGGATTTCATGGTATGGATTTCAGAGTCTCTATCCTAATTTCAAAATTCTATAAAAATGGTTTTCAAACCTCTTGGTCTTAGTATTTTATGATCTTAGAAGTCAGTGAGGACTCTAAAGAACTTGTTTGTATGGGTTATAGCTATCAACATTTACTACAGTAGAAAATAAAACAGAATTTTTAAAATACTTGTTTACTAATCTATTTAAAATATCAATACTAATGCCATTGCAACTAGTTAGAAGGTGTGGTTTCATATTTTTGCAAGTTTCCTTAATGTTTTGCTTAGTGAGCAGATTCTCATCTGCTTCTGCTGCAAGACTGTTGCAAGACATTGTTTTGGTTGAAACAAATGAAGATTATATGTCCTCACACAGATATATAATTAGAAAATGGAAAAGCCTTTACAGATAATCATGAATGTTCTATTATAATAATATACTCAAACTCAAAAAGTGGTAGTTTCACAACTTTGTTGCAATGTGCACTCTGAATCCATGTCAATGCTGTTTTTACATTCTGTTACATTAAAATCTCTTCATTTATCTTTCATTTTAAGGACTGTTTACTCTTGCAAAATTCTGTTACCCATGCATTGATCATTCATAAAGTATTTGATCACTGGGTTATGCAGATCCTCTAAATTTTGACACATATATCATACAATATTAAAAACCACATACTTGTCAATGTCTCTTCAGAAATCTCTAAGTACTGTAAACTTTCATGCTCACAGTGGCAAATGCAAATTTTCTAAAACTTTAAATTTTCCTTGAAAGTTTACACTTTACAACTAATAACAAATACTTTCATTGTTTCAAGAAAATTTATACAAAAATCCAAATTAGAATAACTGTGTTGGTCTGTCAGTCATTTCTCAAATGAAACTGTTTTACTGAAAAAGAAAAAAAAACTAATTAAGCTCTGAATCCAATCACACTAGGGTTTTACCTTGAGACAACCAGCATACTTCAGTGTGCCACAGAAGCACTTCTTCAATACTTCATATTTTTACCTTCTACACTAGTAAAACCTTTTTGTATTGGGCTGCCTGTCTTTTTTTAGTGATTTGAATGATGAATGTATATTTTCTTCATGGCATACAAACATTCATTGGATCTATGTAATGAAAATTCCTTCTTTTACTCACTGGCTTGCCTTTCCACTTTTCAAATGACATATTTTAATAAGCATAAGTTTTAAATTTTTATGTAATATATGATTTTTTTCCTCTGTGGTTACTGTTTTTCTGTCCTATTTAAGAAATCTCTTTTTATCCCAAGATCATAAAGATATTTACCTATGACTACATCTCAAAAATATTTTGTAGTTTTCAGTTTAAGGGTATTATATATTTTAATTGACTTTATTATTAGGTATTTAATACATTTTGATGCTATGGCAAAAGATACCTTATTTTCTCACTTTCTATACTTTGTTACTCCTGTGTAAGAATAAAGTGATTTTTATGTGTCTGCATCCAGTAACTTCATACATTTATAATCCCAGCAGTTTTGCTACAGAGTCTTTTGAAATTTTAATGTATACAATTGTGTCACATGTAGATAATGATAGTTTTATTTCATTTTTTCCAAATTATAAAATTTTGTTATTTTGTAATGCTTCATTTTACTGACAGGGAACTCTAGGACAATAGTACACGGGAGAAATGGGTATTATTGTTTCAAGATTTTTCCTAATTTCACAAAATTATTTTTATTCAAAGTTTTAATATTAATTTACGGTTTTATTGGAACTATAATCAGAGATTATTGCCTGTAAATCTCTTCTTTAAGACTAAACAAGTGAAGTAGATGATAGACAACCGAGTACAGAAAAGCAGAACAAATCATCTGAACAGAAGTCTGATATTTACAAAGGAAATCACTGGGATTCATTACCCAGGCTGGTCAACAAGCCTTAGGGCTATGCTAGGCAAAGCAGAAAGGTCATACAGGAATATGTCTCATTCCCCTGAAAACAAAACAGAACAAACAAACAGCTATGTGTGTGACTTGAAAGAGATGTCTTAATTAGAAGACTTGAGGGCCAGGAGTTTCTGCTGTTGCTCAGCAGTAATGAACCTGACTAATATCCATGAGGACATGGATTTGATCCCTGGCCCTGCTCAGTGGGTTAAGAATCCATTGTTGCTGTCAGTTTTTATGTAGGTCACACATGCTACTCAGATCCCACATTGCTGTGGCTGTGGTGTAGGCTGACAGCTATAGCTCTGATTTGACCCCTAGCCTGGGAGAGCCCATATGACACAGGTATGGCCCTAAAATGACAAAAACAAACAAAAAAACCCAAAAAACAGAAGAAGACTTTAGGGCCAAATAAATCACTACATAAAGTCTCCATCCCTAGCTAGACCCAATTCTTTTCTCATACTTCAACAGATTATCACTACTAACATCTAATTATCTATTTTAGCTGGAATGAATCAACAGGCATCAAGAAAATAGCAAACACAGCCATGTGCATACATTCTCATATAGCTATAAATCTGTAGATACAATTCCTCAAATTTGGGTCAAAGAATATGAATTTTAAATAGTAATAAATATCATCAGGTTGTCTTCCCAAAAGGTTATAGCAATTTATTCTGACTAAAAATAGACTTTTTCTTATGTCCCTCAGTATTTGTTTTCAAATATTTTAAGTTTTAAAGTCTCACAGATTAAAAAATGTTATTTCATTTTGTTTTAATTTGCATTTCCCTGAGCGCTAAAGTTGATCATATTTTTGTGTATTTATGCTCAAATCCTTTTTGTTTTCTGTGAATTATCTATTTACATTTCTCTTCTATGTTTGTACTGAAGCATATGCCTCTTTAACAATAAATTTATAGAACTTTGGTTATTAAAGACATTAAGTTTGCCATGTGGCTTTCCTTTGTCCATTGACTTTGTCAAGCCTCTACTATTTTTTTTAATAAGTAGTCAAATAAGTACATCTCTTGTATGTCTTCTGAGTTTATATTCTTAAAACCTTCCCATTCTTAAGATGCCAAAAACCCTCATTACTTTTCTTTGACTATACCATATAGTCTTTACATTATAATTGATAACACATCAATAATCCATTTTTGCCCATGATATGGGTAGGAGATAAACATTGTAGACACTTTACAAGTGAAAATTCTAGGACTTAGAGGTTACATAGGGAGGACATTTTTTTTTTAAAAGGCTGATGGTGAGGCATAAAACCACATTGAAGGATTATTGTGTTTATGCTACCATGTTATGCAGTATAATTTCTCCTTAAATTTAGTCAGCAGTCCTTCCTAAGTCTAAAACTTGACTGTGAGATTTTATAGAATTTATGTATAGCAAATATATGCATGTCCTACCTACAATTTTTTTGGATATGAAATCTCATATTCTACTGCAGAGAACTGGGATAAACATTTGAAGACCTGATGGTAGCCTCCTCTTTCTCTGTCATTCGAAAAATATGGCCATAAAAATGACTGCCATGTAAACAAGACCCCTCAAGAGATCTAGTTAAATGAGCATAAAGAAATGTTTGTCGGCTTAAATGACAGAAAAAAAATGTAATATAAATACCTTTACTAGATCTTAAAAAAAAGCATTTTAAAAAATCACTGCAGGAAAACATAAAATAAAATGCTAATGTAAAATAGGCTCACTGAGGCATACAGCTTTCTAGTCTGTTCAGTTAACGAGGGATTTATAGAGGCTAAAAGGAGCAAAAAGACAGAAAAAAAATTAATTGCTTACAATACCCAGTGGTGAGCAAATAAAACATAGAAACATTTATTCAGATAATGATTTTAGGACTTAGGAAAAAACCTCTTTCTCAGCATATATGATTACAACAGAAAACCTCTATATCTGGTTAGATAATTCATCACTAGATTCAAAAGCTTAAGAAAACCCTCAAACTATAGTAGTTTTCCACTGCTGCATAATAAACTACCACCAACAATGGATTAAAATAGCATAAACTTATTAACTTATAGTTTCTGTTAGTCAAGAGACCAGACATGGCTTAAATGGGTCTTACAAGGCTGTACTTAGGGTACTTGCCAGGGTGGGTTCTTATCAGAGGCTTGACGGGAGAGCAATCTGTTTTCAGACTTCCTCAGGTTAATTCATTTCCTTGAGTTACACAAAAAGTTCCTTTTTCAAAGCCACTATCAGAGAGAAACTCCAGCAATATAGGCACCACAATCTAATGTACACATCTATCCATAATCAGTGCATGCTATTGGTTATAACCAGTGCACGCTACTGGTTAAAATCACAGTTTCCACTCGCATTCAAGGGGAGGTACTAAACAAAAACATGAAAAATAGGGGCAGAGATCACCACAAAAACAAAATTTATGGTACTTGAAATTCTCTTGATTTGATTTGCAATGCTTATTTTTAAGTATATATTTCTAAAATCAAAAATAAATTGCTTTAATGATTTTAAAATACCTAACTCCATCACTAAAAAAAAAGGTTTTAAGGCAAATTCAGAATTTATGTATCACAGTCAATCAAATACAACCAACTATATGGCATATGGACAAAACCATGAAATTAGGAGACAAATTTAAATTTTGGCTCAATCACTTACTAGATATGCTTATTTAAGATATATTCATGAACTTCTAGGAACTCTAATGAATTTATCTTTAAAACTGAATGAATTTATAGTTACAAGAGTCATGTCATTTACTGAATATATCTTTAAGTACATAAGTCTGATACATAAGTTATAACAGCAAAACACAAAAATAACTAGTACAATCACAGCACTTAAAGCCCACTGTATACATAATATATTTCATGATTATGAGATATTTTTTGAGTTTAACTAATATTCTGTATTTTAAGGAAAATATAATTTATAAAAGAAAACGAGGCAAGCAAACTCAACATGCACCAAAATGAGCCGTCAAAATATGTACATGCATACATATGCATAATAAATAACATGGTCATGTTCATTTGAACACTTTTGTACGTTAAACCTCAGGTTGTTTCCTTAGATTTTTGAGTTTCATTTCTTCCAATAGATACCAAGCAGCTATGAATGTGTCTCTGAGTTGTTTCAGTCTATAGTACATTAAATATGCAGATTTTCCATATAGTAATCTCTGGAGATGGAAGAGAATCTACAGTCTAAATAAGGCCTCTTATTTGGAAAACTGGATTTTTAGGTAGAATAAATGTTTAAGAACTACCAGCTTACTGTTAAACAAGGGAAATGAAAGTAGACACTTGTCTTCAAGATTTAGGCAGTTAGGACATAAATTACTGATTCTGACTCTGATTCCACTTCTGATAACCATATAATGATTCTGATCACCAATTCCAGAGCATGTATGGGTTGGGGAGTAATGGTGGGGGTGCTGGTTCCTCTTACCAATTTTGACACTGTTATAGCATCAGATTCCACAGGTTAAGAGTTCAGTACCACAAAACTGCCCCCACACCCTTACTTCAGATGTCAATCACAAGTCCATGTTGTTCCTTGTGCTTCTGACCAGTCAACCACAGGTGGAAGTTTTCAAGTTGGTTTAAATTAATTTTCTGGAGTGACTCGGAGAAGTCAGAAATATTTTACTTGTTAGATTACTGGTTTATTGTTAAAGGATAAAATTTAGAACAGTGAAACATAGAGATGCATAGCACAATGTGGGGGGAAAGGGCGGAGTATCCATGCCCTCTTCAAGCACCAGCCACTCTCCTAGAATCTCCACGTGTGCACCAACCCAGGAACTTCCAGACTCTGCCTTTTGGGACTAATTATAGGGGCTTCACTCCATAAGAATGATTAAATCCTATCCTTTGGTAGTTGAATTCAAGCCAGCCCTTCTGCCCTCCCTGGAGGTCTGGGGGTGGGACTGAAAGTTCCAGTTCTCTAATCACATGGTGGGCTCTACTGGCTACAAGTCCCCAAGCTTAGATTGGTTCCAAAGGTTACCTCATTAACATAGCAAAAGAAATCTTTATCATTCTCCTCATCAGACATTTCAATCCTTTTAGAAGTTCTGTTCTGTATCTGAAACTGGGACTAAGACCAAATACCTATTTCTTACCATAAATCACAATATTACAAATATGTAAGTCCCTTTTCATTGGCTCATTTACCTCTTTCTGGATCTGGGGACATTCAAATAAAATATCAATTAAAATGCAGATATATATGTGTAAATACTAGGAAACATAACCTAAGTAGTACTAAGAGAATTTGGGTTGAAAGAGCATTAAAATCATTTAGAGAGGATAGCTAGCTGGCTTCATTATGCTTCAAAGAGGGAAAGAGTTTGTATACTATTTAAAGAACAAAAGACTATGAATAAAGACTTATGTGACAGAAAATATAAAATTACAGACTAACATTGGATGTATTGCAATGATTTTGTATCTAGAAAATAATGAGTAATGACCTGCAGGTAGTAGAATAGGTCCAATAGATAAATGATGCTATTGATCAGGCAAGAGGTCTAGATTGCAAATAGGTTTGTTCCTAGTGACTTGACAGACCATTTAGGCCTAGCCAAGTATTCATACACATTCTGATCCTAATGAAATAATTGCTTAAAGGAACAATATAAGTCTTGAGACTAAAGGCAAACCTGAAAGTAATAGAGGTTTTTATTAGATAGAACCATTTTGGGAATCAGCTCACAGTCCTGAAGAGTGTAAACAAAGTTGCGTAGAAAATTGTTATAGCAATCAGGATCAATAATATATAATGCATATAATAGGATGATCAAAAAACAAAGATCTGCAATGTCATTGATATAGTTGTGGTAACAGACTAAAAGGGTAAGGATAGAAGCTGTGGCTACTGAGATGGGAGAAAATAGCTAGATTTAGGTGATATAGTGAAGCTATTTATAAAGGTCAAAAAAATGCTACATTTTAGATTGTGAGGTCTGAAAATCAAAAGAATTATATTACAATACCGTGTTTAGAAATGTTAGGTTTTTTTCATAGAGGAATTAGCACAGAGTTAACATATTAAGGGAGTAGAAGCTTTAGTAATTTACTCAATTTTGAAATATTCTTTATTTTTATATTATTTATTCAACAAATACAAGTCACCTAATTAACCATTTACCTAATACAAGTCAGAAGAGAACAATGGAAACTATAGTCAAGTCAGCACAGCATTAATCTACGAACCAAAATGAGGCAGAAATTTGAAAACCTAGTCTCATATTAATCCATTTCTATTTTCACAACTTTCTGTAATACCTTCCCCCCCCCCTCGTTTTTAAAATAAAATGTAATTCTGGAAAAAGTAGAGCTTGGAATTGAATTCTAGAGCCTGGCTTAGTCTTCTAGCATTACTTCTCTGCAAAAGTCATATGTTTTGAAGATCGAGAAGGATACGGATATTTACACTACGCTGGGTTTCAAGGAATATTCAGCGTAACAATGGTATAATCCGTTTGATTCTTAGTTCACACAGTCTTTTTTTTTTTGTCATTTTTGCCTTTTTATGTAAAGCTGCACCCGCGGCATATGGAGGTTCCCAGACTAGGGGTCTAACAAGAGCTGTAGCTGCCAGCCTTCGCCACAGCCACAGCAACAGCAACATGGGATCCAAGCAGCGTCTGTAACCTACACCACAGCTCACGGCAACACCGGATCCTTAACCCACTGAGCAAGGCCAGGGATTGAACCCGCAACCTCATGGTTCTTAGTTGGATTCGTTAACCACTGAGCCACGAAGGGAACTCCAACACAGTCTTTTTATTATACTAAACCAACCACTTTTAGTTTTGAGTAAATGAAAGAATAGTAATGTACCATTATCCATTGCTAAGATTACTATGACCTAGAATTAGCTGACCCACTAGAATCACACAGAAATTATCAAGGTGGCAATTACTACAAGTAGTTTGAGTCCTGATTAGTTACTTGATAATACTTCATTATGAAACAAAGAAAAATGAATTTGAAAAAAAAAATTCACACCACTATTTGGTGACTGCTAATGAATTCATTGTGCTTTCTCTATATATTTGGATCCTGTTTTTGAACTATTCTTTATAAACTTTAGGGGTAATATGTACTTATTTTTTTCTCAGCCTTCTTTATGACAAGAAATAACCTTGTGTGCCAACTTTTTCTTGTTACACAAGATTTTAAGGGTATGTAATTATAGGCTGCATGCTGGTTCCCAGAAAATTGCTTGGATAAAGTGCCAGAATAACCATATAATTCTAAATATTTCATTTCTTAAAAACTTTGTTTTTTGTCTTTTATCTTTTTAGGGCCACACCCACAGCATATGGAGTTTCCCAGGCTAGGGGTTCAATCGGAGCCGAAGCAGCCACAGCCAAAGCAACACTGGATCAAAGCTGCATCTGCAGCCTATCCCACAGCTCGTGGCAATGATGGATCCTTAACCCACTGAGCAAGATCACGGACTGAACCTGTGTTCTCATGGATGCTAGTCGGGTTCGTTAATCACTGAGCCACAATGGGAACTCTGTTTCTTCAAACTTTTATTTTTCATTTTTATTAATTTTATTATGATAATGTGTACATTACAAAAGCTCATAAATATCTTTGACAGGCTAGTAAATAGAAAATATTATATTTTACTCTCATAATACCTATAGATGTATGCAATCAAAGGCTGAGTAATGCTCAAATTAGCACTACCACTCAGTTGGTGTATGACTATCAAAGTTATTTTAGTTCCATTTAGTTCCATAAATTTAGTTCCAATGTATGTTTTCCATAATTTTTTATATTTTAGGAGTATACCAAAAATACTCTGACTCACTCTAACAATCCTAAGTGTTTAAACTTTCAAAACCAAGTCTCCATTAATGAGAAGAATATCAAAGATAGAACACAAATAAAAAAATGATCGTAATGGTTTCTTTTTTTTTTTTTTAGTTTCCTAGGTTTATATGAGACTTGATATAAAAGTATATGGCTGTCATTTCTAGAGCTACATAGGGTGCTAATTAGCAGAGGCTTAGGGATTGAAAGCATAAATTAGTTTTGCTCTAACCAAGCAAGTAAAGTAAACATAAAAAAAAAAAAAAACTTGCCAGAGAAGG
>PVHT020000141.1:36434257-36460611 GCA_004024745.2 Catagonus wagneri | reverse complement strand
GATTTTTAAAGAGAGATATTAGAAATATGCTCTAATACTGTCTACTTGATTAAACTGTCTAGCACTTTCATTGTGCCTGGAGGCTTAAATATAATTGTATGCCATCACTGAAACATCACAGTGGTATCTGATATTTGGAATGTTGTTCAAAAAGAATGCAACTGAAAAGATCAGAGAAAAAACCTGTGCATTCTATGAAATGTTTTCTAATCAGAGTCATTTTATAACTAGATTTCATACATGTAAATAAAACCATTCTCCTGGTAGGGTACTATATAAAATTATAAGTGCTTATGTATACGCACATAAATGTAACGGCTACTCATTTTGGCTTTGCTTTGATTGTTCTCTATTTTATTCTGCATCATTGCTGTAGACTCTTTGTCCTTTATGAGTTCTTACTCTTCCATTCAACCTCACTGACAGTTATTTTTGTCCCCTGAGAGCAATCAATGTTTACCAAACCTGGCTACACCTTGTGTCTTCACTGATGAACAATGACTTAAACACCAATGTCAAGCAATGTCATTCAACACATCTGTTTCATTAATGCAAATTGTGATGACAATCTGAACCCTCCTGTATGATTTCCTGTGGCATAACTATGGCAAAAGCAAAGAAAGAGGAACATATCATAAGCATATAAATTAAGTGTTCCTACTACAACACCAGGGAACATAGAACATTTTTTTAAAAGTTTCCCCACTATTTAGCTATTTAACTATGGTGGTGACTATAATTAATAATACTATATTGCATACTTGAAAGTTGCTAAAAAGGGTGTCTCCAGAAAAAAAATGTGGAGTTTTACTTTGAAAATAATAAAATCCTATATTTCTATCATCTATACATTCTAGGATTACCAAAAATATGTAATTGTACATGTAAAATCACTTTTAATCTCAAATATTTATTTGATTTTGGTAGAGTCTGATGTTCTGACCTGCTTTTGGTGGTTGGAATCTGGGAAAGTAAACCCTAAAATTTAACTGGGCATCAGTAAATGTGATTCTGAATTTTTTTTTTACACATGGATAAATCATTTTAAAGTCCAAGAGTGGAGAATGAGATGAAATTGAAAACAGAACAATTTTTCATAGCTTTCTCCAGCTTTCACCATTATTCTTCACCTCTTTCAAATTTAATTCCTCGTGTGAGGAAATACAGTCGATACAAGTTTGTGGCACTATGTACCTGAAATCATTCATTTCCCTGAACCTGAGAGACTTTTTGTGTTATAGGGTGCTTTGTTTGGGGTATTTACACTCAATACTCAGATGGGGATGTTTGGGTACATATATAGCAAGTGTTATTTTTAAATTTAAGCCTGGAGTTCAAATAGGAGATTAGAATAATTTCTCAGTCGAAATATAAGCTCTGCTCTTTTTTGTCACTGTTCTTATTACAGATATATTACCATATAATTACTGGGTTTTTTGTCTGATTGACTTAAATTTTCAAGCATTTTATTTGACTATTAGCCAAAACTGTCATTTATAAGACAATGAATCTAGTCATAACATAATCTTGAAACCTAATGAGAACACGATATTAATATTGATTGTTTTTTTTTTCCACAACATCCTATTTAATCATAGGGAAAATAATTATGGATAGTTTTCCAACTATTTTTCAGCACAGTACATGCTGTCATCTATCACTGAGCATTAATGATATATTAATGTTAAAGGGCATGGCCCCTATAGCCCCCAACCATGTGAAAACCAGACTGACAGAGCATTTTTAGTGCACCAAAGAGGAATAGATCATGGCCTCAGACACCATCTCAATAAGACTCCGGCAATGAGGTGAGCACAAGAACAGCAACTTTCTTCCCAACTCCTTTCTTTATATCTCTTCTGAGGGAGAAGTTCTTATCTTGAAAATCATCCATATGATATCTCTTGATACAGGTTAAAACAGAAAGGGAATATTTTAGTAAAGATCAACTGAAAAGCGACCTTGTATTTTTCTTCCAGTTTCAGATTTTGACGGTGAACCCAAACTGATAGCAGTATTGTCCTGAAGTTGGTAGTTGCTAGGAAATGCCATGTGTTTCACAAATAGATACAGATATATCTATTACAAGAAATCACTCACCAGGATCTCTAGCTCAAAGGCACTGGCTTTTATGCAACCTTACATTACTTTTACAGAGAAGTATTACTATTTAGGTTTTCATTTTTGAAACAACAAAAATGAATCAAGTAAAATAAAAGTCTTGTTCTGTACATTTTAAGGAATTGTGACTGGAAAAAAAACATCAGTCTATATTCCAAAATCTGTCTGTGTTTAACTCAGGGAGCAGGGAATTCAGTCCACTTCTGACAATCAAAAAAAAAATTAATATAGGTTTTAATTTCCTCCAGGGGTCTGAAATAGTTTTTCTTGTATGCTACTTTATCAATTTGTAAAGTGAATAGATATAGCAGTAAAAAATTGGTTTTAATCTGGTGTCAGTTTTAAAGTATATGAGAAAATTATGGTTTAAAGATAGTTTGGGCTCTGACATAAATGATAGCAACATCTTCTCAGATCCATGTGTCAGAGTAAGGACAATAAAAAGAGAAATAAACACATGGGACTTAATTAAACTTCAAAGTTTCTGCACAGCAAAGGAAACCCTAAACAAAACGAAAAGAGCCCACAGAATAGGAGAAAATATTTGAAAATGAATTAACTGACAAGGGATTAATCTCCAAAATTTACAAACAGCTCCTACAGCTCAACACCAAAGAAACAAACAACCCCATCCAAAAATGGGCAGAGGATCTACGCAGACAATTCTTCAAAGAAGACATGCAGATGGCAAATAAACACATGAAAAGATGTTCAACATCACTCCTCATTAGAGAAATGCAAATCAAAACCACTATCAGGTACCACCTTATGCCAGCCAGAATGGCCATCATCAAAAAGTCTACAAACAATAAGTGCTGGAGAGGGTGTGGAGAAAAAAGTATCCCTATTACACTGTTGGTGGGAATGCAAATTGGTGCAACCACTGTGGAAAACAGTATGGAGAGTCCTCAGAAAACTCAAAATAGAATTACCATTTGATCCAGCAATCCCACTCCTGGGCATCTATCCAGAGGAAACCATGACTCGAAAAGACACATGTACTCCAGTGTTCATTGAAGCATTCTATGCAATAGCCAGGTCATGGAAACAAGCTAAATGCCCTTCGACAGAGGAGTGGATAGGGAAGATATGGTACATACACACAATGGAATATTACTCAGCCATTAAAAGGAATGAATTACCAACATTTATAGCAACATGCACGGACTTAGAAATTATCATGCGAAGTGAAACCAGTCAGACAATTAGACAGCAACACCCAATGCTACCGCTTACATGTGGAAACTAAAAAGACACAATGAGCCTCTTTGCAGAACAGACAATGACTCACAGACTTTGGAAAATCTTTGTTTTTCAAATAAGACAATCTGAGGGATGGGGGGATGCACTGTGGGTTTGGGATACAAAATCTATAAAACTGACTTGTGATGATTTATGTACACCTATAATTGAAATAAAATCCATTAAGTATAAAAAAAAAGATAGTTTGGGGACAGTTTTATCTAAAAGGGGGAGGAGATGGTTCTTCTTGTAACCTATAGCCTGTTAATGTCAATGTCTCCCTCCATCTCTCTCTCTCTCACTTTCACACACAGATCTTTGCATATGTGTCTGGTGTCCATCTGTCTATCTGTCTCCATCAATCTTCCTCAAGGCAGCTTCTCCAAGAGTAATAATAAACATGTTTTTAAAGTCTCTTCCTTCTATCTGAACCCATAAGATCAATAAGGCTCTAGAAACATCTGTAACGTTTATGCCATGTATTGGGAGGAAGGAAAACTGCCTATTTCCCGTGGTGTCAAAATAGTCATTCTAAGAATTGATAGAATTGATCACAGTAAATACAAGAAAGAGACTAAATGTCTAGTCTCATGTGTTTTAATTAAATAGAAAAATAGGTCAGATAGATATGTATAGATAGACAGACCAACCATTCTTTTGCATTCTGATAATATTGTGATAACTAGATAATAAGAATGTGCATATGCAAGAATAAGCAGTTATAATCAATTCTAATTAACTCTATGTAAGAATCAATTAAGAATTTGACTTACTCCCTAGGTATCAACACTAAAAAAACTTAAATAACTACATCAAGTAATGGCAAAAGCACTATGAGATTGGGAAAGCTGATTTTAAAAACATTGTTGCCATTGGGGCTAAATTTGAAATGGTAACAATATTTCCAGTTAAAAGTCACTAATTACAATAAATTTTACTGTATATGAATTTGTAAAACAATTTGTAATCAAATCTTAGAAATTACTAATTATAGATCCCTTGGAAATATGAGGGTATGACATCATTAAATCTATGGCAACATCAGCTCTTAGGAACCAGATAGGTCAGATAGTATTTAATATTTGTAATTTCCTTCTTTCAGTTTATGCAAAATGTGCAAAGAACAAAATTGTTCCTCTTTTGTTAATTAGCTTACAAAATGTTCTAGACATCTTTGCATATTATTCTTTGTGGAAAAGTGAAGGTGATTACACATTTTGTAGACTGCCTTATAGACTGATCACCTAAGTAATTACCTTTTTCTTTTTTTAAATTGGCATATTAAATAGTCAAGGAAAAAATAATAAGACAGAAGCTACTTCTACTAAAAAATTATGTCAATTTTATTTAAGTTCTATAAAATTGATATCATCACTGTCCTTCAAATGTGTATTGAGAGTATGGCAGATTATAGAAAAAGACACCTCCCCATGGCATGGTTATTGTGGTACCATGATTCTTTTCTCTCTCTTAGATCTGGAGTAACCCAACTGATAAAGCCAAGGGCTGTGCTATCATGGACCTTGGGAACAGAAGGACTTGCAATACTGACACACATATTGCATTGTTTTTATCTAAACCTGCACTTCCATTAGGACCGAAAAAGGGTACTTGGGGGTGAACATATATAGAATGTAACAATGAATCAACTTGGCTATGAGATCTATCTATTCTGAATCTAATTTAATAGGACTTTTGAGTTGAGGCAGAAGCACATGGCCCTTCCCACATTGCCTAATGAAATTTGTCCTCAAGTCAAAGTAACAAGAAATTCCAAATTTCCTTTCAATGGACATAAAAACAAGAATATAATTGAAATTCCATTCTTAGAACGTGTCCTAAAATTTCTGAACATAAATCTTAAGGATGATCTTAATATATGATTATTTATTTTATGTTTTTTAGTGATACAGAGACATATATTATTTTATAAAACTGAACACTTGGGGAAACTGATATATTTTTTAAGCTGCTAATGTCTTATTTAATGACTTGCTTCCTATGCAACCAAACGTAAATTAACTTTCCAACATTTATACAATTATGAGTCAAATGTCCAAGCCAGCATAATTCAGGAGACATTAATTGAATTACCATGTTCTATAAAGTTTTCTGGATATGTTCCTCTAACTTTCTTCCAATAATCTTGGCAGGCAGGCCTTCCATTTAAAGAATGGATTTAGGAAGACACACATGCCAGATTCGATCAATGTTAATTCTCCATATGCTTATAATTAACTTAAGAGTAGACTGTCATTTTGAAAGCCTTATCAACAAAAATAACAGAATTTTTCTATCCCCAGGTGAAAAGTATGTTGAAAGACAGACTGTAATGTTTATCCAAATATATTTGCCAATGTCTGCAACTACCTTAAACATGAGGTAGATGGATATTCCTTGGAGCATAGGTTTTCAAAGAATAACTGAATTTATACACAGTACTCAAACTGTGAAGCTACTAAATAAATGTAAATTGCTGGTGATTATAAAGATGGTGAAATAAATGTGTTGACATTTTGAAAAGGTTAGCTTCCAGTTTGAAAGGGTACCTAAGCCACTGTCTTGACACAGAAGCAGGAATGTAGTTCCTGCTTAGGATTCTGCCTCAGAACTATGTGGATTCCGTAAACTTTTGGAGTGAGGTGTCTGAGTGACATCTCTTTGGAATGGCCTACCTGTAAAAAAGTGATGAGGGTTATTTACCCTGCCAGGCAGTATAGCAGGATTCTGCTCCAGTATGTTTGCATCCAAGAAAAAAATAACAGTTTTAAGAATATTTCTTTTTAATATGCTGCCTTTAAGAAACTGACCAAGTATCCTTAAATGATTGGTTTCATTCATTTATTGTTTCATCCAAAAATATTTATTGAGTTGCTGTCATGGTTCAGACACTTTTCCAGGGGCTAGAATTCAACAGTTTGATTTCAGTGTTGGTCCTTTTCTCCTGTGTTTCCTGACAAAGTGATGTTCGAAAGAATTAACTAAAGAATGATTTGAATTCAAATTAAAATTTCACAAAATTTGATAACGATAGGCTCTTGAAGACAAGAGAGGAAAATCGACATTTTAATTTCTTAGGTCCTGCTCAAAATAGAAAATATGGCAAAATCCTTTTCGAAGCAGATAAAGTATTTTAATTTTTTAACCTAAATATTATCATCATCCCTATTTTTTTAAATTTAATTTCGTATCTAGATAAATATTTCCTAGCTTTTACCCTACCATCTCTTACTAAAAATTAGACTGACAAATAGTCTTAAGAAGTTATCTTTTCCACTTCTTGCAAATTTCCTGCTTATTTGATACATTTTAATTCGGTGTACTCCCAAAAACCCCTAAGACATACCATTATCCACCATTTCACCTCTGAATCACTCTGCCCACATTTAAAAGCTTAATTTTCTTTTCTTTTTAATATATCTCTATGGCTAAAAATGATAGTTAAGCAGCAGACAAGAACTCAGAGAAGTTTGAATTTTGCCTTTGTTATACAAAATAGAAGTGAGATGCTATACAACATTAATCCTCTTGAATTCCAGCAAAACTGTAAGAGGGATGAGGCACAGGCTGGGTTTTATGTCTTGATAATGTTTGAAGCTCCAGATAAGGGACTCTCAATGTGCATATCCCCAAACCATTAGTATACAATTACCTGCCAACTTGTTGGAAATCAATTTGTGGGAATGAGCAATCTGTATTCATAGATCCTACTGGTGATTCTAATTCACTGAAAACTTTGATAATCACTGTTCTACATTTTGGCAATTATCTCTCTTCCTGACCCTGCTGCACTACATGCTCTTTTAGTTTAAGAAATTCTCACATAAAAATGTTTAAAAAAAAAAAGAATCATTACACTCAATTAATAATCCATATTTAAGGGCATTTTTCAATCACTCAGCTAAAGTCTGGGCACGAGGTCATTAGGAAGATTAGATTTGCTCTGTGTAGAACAAGTACTGAGATGGGGATCACTGGAGTGTGGAGGGGTGCTATACAGTTTCTGAAGAAAAGAAAACCATCAGTGGATATCACTGAATCCAACATCAAAAAGTTATGTATCAGGAGTCAGGGGACTTCACGCACACAATGATTCAGTGTGTGAATCACAGCTTTAGATTTTTTTTTTTTTCTTACACTACCAAGTCCCTGATACAAATTCAGAATAACCCAACAGGACACAGGAAAAATCATTTCATTTCAGAAAGTCAGAATCATGTATGCCTGAGACTGGCAAAACTGCCCTGCTGGTTAATTAAGAAATATAGAAATCACAAATTCAGTCTTTTTCTGTGGACCAGAAACTGCCAATGTTTGACAATAATTTTGAGAGAATTAAACCCTGATTTTCCCATCGATTCAGATAATTGACAAGTATTTCAAAAAAGAAACACCTGAATGCAGGATTAATATGCCAACTTTCTAGTCTGTTTTCCAAAAATTTGTGTCAGCCTAAGTGTAATATGGTAGCAATACAGCACAGTGGTTAAAAGCGAAGAGCCTGTAGTTGAATTGACTGTACGTGATAACTGGTTTTACTACTTACTAGGTAAGTATTTCGAATTAAGTAATGACATTAGGTAATTATTTCATCTCTGTGTGCCTCAAATTCTTCCTCTGTATATTAAGATTTACTGCCCCTGAGGGTTGCTATTTTGATAAAAAGAATTAATATTTGTGTTTCAACAAATATTTTGAAAGATTTGTAAAAGCTAGTTCCTACCTACCAAATGATAGGCATTATGTAAATATTCATTTGATGAACATATATGTCCTGTTATATTACTTACAGTTTCAAGGCAATATGTTTTGAAGGAAATCATAGAGTTAAAAATAAAAATATACATAACATTAAGACATGGGTTAGATATAAAAATTTTACATACAGTATTACTTTCATTGATTAATCTTTCTGATAGTTTTTCTAAGGAGCTTCTATTAAGACAAAGTGATATGCTCAAAACATTATCTCCATTCCAAAATATTACACACTGACTACGAAAAGGGCAAAGAATAAAGGTGTACTTATATAAATTAACAATTAACAGAAGCCAAGTCCAAATGATTATTGTTTCATAACATGAAAATGAATTTATTATTGGCCTTTAATTGAAAGCATATAGCACCACAACGTCAACAGGAAAAAGTTATTAAATAAATAATTAATCAAATGAAATATATTGTTTGTATAAATTACTGAGGTGTGTTCTTCTGATGGGAATAAACCATTTTCATGATTAAGAATCACTAAACGAGACAACTTTTATGAAGGGAAGTATAATTTTAGAAGCATCTATATAAATTTGCATTTGATTCAAAAATTTTTAGTGCTCATATTAAGTACTCTCCAAGGTAAATATATGAAATGTCTTGATGTTATCAGAGAAGAGGTATAAGTACAGACTACTTAATAGGTGAAACCCAACATATGACCACCTAATAAAATACAATTAGTTTATTAATGCTGAACAAATTGACCATTCAACCTTCAATTATCCTCCATTTCCACTTTAAAAAATCCTGTTTAGGTTTACAAATTTTCACATGTCCATTTTACTTATTTTAGGTGAAACAGCCAGAACTCAATCTTTTTTCTGCATGAGAATCAACAACTTAGAACAACACATCCTGTCAATTAATTTGCTGATCCAGCTACAGCAGCAGTAGAAAAGTCATACCTTTTGTCTTTCTCACTGATAATTTGGGCTCCTCCCTGAAAGACCATCATTAATCATGTCTAGAGTGAATCTCTAGTTATTCCTTTGCTATAGTTAAAACATCCTTCTTATAAAATGGCCCTCTCCCCCTAGGGAATCTAAAGCATTATCATTGCCAGAAACCACCAGAATAAAAACAAACAAAAACACTGTTCCACTAAAGTAATATTGTCACTTTTATAGATGATTAAGAGAGAAAGTAATGCTTTCTACTCACTGTGAGCTCCTCTCTTGGTCTCGGCATTTTCCTTCTCCTAATGTTTCTGAAAAATAAAAAGCATTAAAATTTTAAAATGAAGAAAAACAGAGTTGAAAAAAATACTTCCATGATCTGCATGTGCATAGTATTTTATTACAAAATGTGAAATCATTAAATGGTGAAACTCTATGGTTAAAACACAGGGTATATAAAGACACCCACGGTTCTCCAACAGGAGAGACTTAAGAACAGGTATCCGTTAAAAGTTACTTTTTCTCTCCAAAAGGAAAGTCTACAGGGAACCACTGCAGAGGGAATTTAGCTCTGAGGAAACATTCAAAGAATGATCAGAAAAAAAGAGACAAATAACTAAAGGGTTGGGCCTTGATTTGTAAAGAATTCATTGATAAAATAGCAAGTAATTGGCAATAGGTATTTTGAGAAAGTATTGTTAGAAGAAACCCTAATCATTAATAGAATTAAAACTTTGTTATATAAAAATCTGAACTTTGAACATGTACTGATATAGAGATTAGGAGTATTATGTAATTGAGAAAATGATGAAGTTGGTGATGATGATACTAATGAAAAAATCATTATAATATGTCTGATATTGTGACAGGCAACTCACAGACATTATTTCATTCAGTTTTCAGATATTTAAGTCAATTCTATTGTCTGCTCTTATGGAAACCAAGGCTTACAACGGGGGGGTGAGTTGCCCAAGATCACCAAAACAGTAAGTGGCAGAGTAAGTACCAAGAAATGTCTAACACCAAAGCCAATGTTCTTAAGTCACTAATCACTAAAGCGCTGTTTTATTGTAGAATACAATGGGCTACAAAAAATGCATCACCAAAAACTGGACAATGAGAAAAACAGAGATAGGATGAGAACAAAGAACATATTTTCACTCATATCTGCTATATAGGTATTCCAGCATGTATTAAATAATTGGAGGTCAATATAAGCATGTCATGTATACTATTTACAATTTATCAGACAGATAATTATGTTATAGAATGGCATACTATTCTCATTCCATACAGCTGGTTTAGCCATTTCATTAATCCTTTTGTTAACTTGAAATGTCTTGAATTAAAGCTGTAATTTTATCTACCTATCTGACCTGAAGAACTTTTCCCTCCCAAACTCTGAAACCCAGAATAAACGGATAAACACTAATGGTTTTTGAATGCTGTCTCATCAGATTTGCAAAAGACGCTCATAATTCATTACCAGTACAGAATATGTATTTTATTTTTTCTAAATTTTGTTAAACTTTAACTTCTTGAGGATAATCTATGTGCATTGAAAGAATCTTCATCCAAAATATTAAAAGCCATCTAGATATAATAAGGTCATTTCTCTATTTTCCATCTCGGATGGTCAAAGCAATGCAACTGCCTCCTTTACTTCTCCTTTTCCTTTAAACCTTAACAGAAGAACATAAACCCTGGACAGTGCTTATAGTAACAATCACCTTTACAAGGCAGTCAAGTAATAAAACAAGCTTTGCCCTAGTCTATTTTTTTTTTCCTATGGCTGGTACAATTTACATTCCAGAGGAAAACAGAAAAAAATCGTAGGGAAATACAGCAGAATTATCAGAATTATCTACATATTGCCTTATATTCTCTTCATAGCATAATGAAATGCACTGACAACTGATATTACATGAAACTATACCAACATATTTATGCTGTCCCTTAGATAGCTCAAGATACTTACTCAGAAAATTTTCTCTATTCTTACACAAATGTTTTCTCTCTAAGTGCCTACATCTTTGTGTAAGCAACAGACTTTTTGCATCTCTTTGACTAGCTAGAGTGAGCTGAATTAGCTTCTACTCTTCCAAAAATAGATTTCTAATTTGTGTTTTGAATTTCAGTTCATGCTATGAGTCTTATCAGTGTGATTATTTTTGTATAATAAAATAACCACCTAGTCCCACTTTCATGCAAAATCAGATGAGACTTCTCTCACTTGCCTGCACTACTTATCGGAATAAATGGCCATCTATTCCTAATAATAATATTGACAAATATTTGTTGACTGTTTATCATGAATTAGGGATTGTGCTTTATTAATTATTAAAGCAATTATAAAAGGTACCAACCTCTAATTATTCCAGTTTTATAGCTTAGGGAAATGAGAGTCAGAAAAAATCACTTTCCCATGACATTGTGCCCAGGATCACACTGTTAGTGAAGAGTAATTGCAGCCAAGTCTTGAATCCAGGCAATTTTCAATTAGGGTTTATGTTTTCATAAACTCTGCTCCCCTGCCTCTCACTTGAAACTCTCTTTTCCACTAATTCCCAGGACAAGGCTTGCTCATAGATCTCACCATCTTTTATGAGGCAAATTCCCTACCACTGGTTTTATTTTGTGTACCTCTCTATTAAAAGCTACAACTCCATTTTTATTACTTCTCTGCTCCAAGTCCTTAGTAATTGATCACACACACATCTACCAGTAATCATCGATATTTCAATCTAGACACCCACCCTCATATGCATCTTCAGTTACAAAATTAATTCCCTGACTTCCTATATATCTGTTTTATTTCACTTTGACCTGTCAAAGTATGTCTAAATCCGAGCTCATTTCACCCTCACTGTCTCTTGGATTTCTTAGATCATTTATGGAATATAGGCACTGGCCATTCTAGTATGGCACAATTATACCTAATATAGAAAATCAGAATCATCTCATTTAGACTTTGCCCTCTAGTTCACATGTGTACTCTGTTTTTGCTATACAATTCATAACCTAACTCTATCTGTACTACCTCCCAAATCTGTATATCCCAACTCTTTCTGTGCACTAAGATTGCTTTAGTAGAAGTCTTCATTATGTCTCACTTGAGTGACTAAAATTTTGTCCTATTTTTTCCTTTGTTTCTTTTCTCTGTCCTCTTTAACACATATTAAGTTTTCAGTTATGTCAAGCTCAAATCTTAGCCATCTAAACACTATAAAGCACTCAGTCTCCTTAACAACAAGATAAATATAAGTTCCTAGGTTTGACAGAGCATTTCTGGACCTCATTCTTCTTACTTATTTAGCACAATCCTGCCCACCACTCCTGCCTTTGAATCTGATTCTTCTGTGGCATTGGATTTCTTGAAATTCTCCGTGCTCTCTCATATTTCAGTTTCCTTGCATACATCATTGCATATATCCAGATTCCTTTTTGTCCTTTTCTTTACCTTAGGAATTCGTAATTATAAGTAGCCATAACCACACACAGTCACTCCATGTTTTTATTTATTTCTCTGTAAACATTACACATATTATGCTCATGCTGTTTCTCAAAATAAATTGTAATGATGTTCTCATTTACATTATGTTATAAGTTCCTTCAGATCATGGACTGAAATTCATCTTCATTTAAGCAGTGCCTGCAAATACCATAAAAGGCACACAATAAATATTTATTGAATGGATAAAGAAATGCATGACTAGATGAATGAGAAATGTCATATGTTCTAGACTTCAGCAAAAAGGCAGAAAGAAATTGAATCTGTGTCAGCTCCACTGCTATAAATAATTATAAATCTATTTTGTTTCCTACTCTTTAAAGTAAAATAACATTTGCCTTTAATAGCAATAGTTTTATTTAAAGTATACTAATTTTTCCTTAAATTTACTGAAGTGAAAAAACACTAGATATGTTTATTTAAATTGCTATAACTAACATATTTAAATTATGATTAAAGTAAATGACCTATATAACATTTAACACATATACTAGCACATAGTAATCTCTAAAAAATGTAATTGAGTGATATAAATTACCTAAAAGGATATACTGGAACCTTTAAATTCTTAGGGTATTTATTAAATTCATTCATTTTTCTTTTTAAATAAAATGTGATCGTAGCACCTGCCGAAAATTCTAAAACAAACACAGGAAATATAAAAGAAAGCATTTATTTTCAGTCACTCACTAAACTATCCAAATATAACATCTTTAATATAGCATAGGAAATAATTATAATAACCCAATGTCTAGTCCTGTAACTACTGAATCAAGATGAATATGGAGAGTTAAGGTCATTAAGTAGACATATATTCTGCCAACAAATGTCACACTCAAATATAATTTGATGAGTTATATCAAGAGGAACATAAACCATTTCCAAAAAGTATTTCAGGAAGGTAGTCTCAACTCCTGCTGAAATAATAAAATAGTAGGCTCAAATGTTTGTTGCCTAATGGGTATTGGATAAAATACTGCCAAAACTCTTTTAGAGTAAAGCTAGCTCTGTACTGTTGGAACTCAAAAGTATAGTAAATGAATATTCTGTAGCTTTACAAAAACTAACTTAATTTACAATTGCATTTAAAATGACTATTCAAATCAATAACCTATTATTTCAGAGGACCCAGTCTACATAAATATGGAGCATAATAATTAAAAGTATTATTGTCAAGAGGCTAGAGGTTAATTGAAAAGCAACCAGAAAGCCAGTGTTGTCTGTGCAATATTCAAAGTTAACAGTGAAGTGTAATGAACATTCGTGCATTTTCAAGACATATTTCAAAAATCAATCTTGTATTGAATCAAAGGCTATTGTAAATGTTTTACACAAATATTATGGACAAATATTAAACTGATATCTGGGAAACTACCAGAAGCTAATGATTCAAAAGCCAAAAAAACTCTATAAAAAATACTGGTTAATTTTAAGAATGGTTATGTGAATTTTCAGTATTTTCCAGTGCACTCTACATTGGTAACATGGTCTTCTGCAGATTCATTGTTATTCTTAACAATTCATATTAGTCATGTAAATTGTTATATAGGTTGGCTAATTTGGGATTTACATGAAATTAACTAGAAATGCTTATTTATAAAAGTCAGAGAAAGGGAACTAAGAAAATAAAAGAATGTAATCTAATAGTAAGATTGCTTTTACTTATTAAAATTTTGTTTATAAGGAGCTTCCTAGATTTATATTTGCTTTATTGACATCTGAAATACCAAAAAAATGCATTTAGATCAAATAATGCACTGGCACTTGAAGAAAACAATTTCTCTCTCCTTTGCTTAAATTCTGTATCCTCTCAAATGTAATCATTACTACTTAATTTGGTATGTGTTATTCCATATATTTCTTTCTGTTCATAAAAACATTTGAAAATACACACTTATATTTTATTTTTCTACAAACACTGGTAAAAATATACACATAGCTCTGCCACTTGCTGCTTTATCATATAAAAGTGAACGATCATAGATCTAATCAGTTTTAGTGACTATAAATTATTTCACATTATAGCTATATCTTAATTTATTCAACTGTTCCCATATGTATGGATATTTAGATTATTCTCAGTGGGTCTTTTTGGCATTAAAGCTGATACAAAAATAAACATAACTGGCTGTACATCCCTAAGTGCTAGTATACTTATTGATTCTCTAAGAAAGGCTTTCAAAAGTGAAATAACTGGGTCAAAAAGTATGCATCTTTGGGAGCTTCCGTCCAAATCCAACTAGGAAACTTGAGGTTGAGGGTTGGTTTCCTGGCCTCACTCAGTAGGTTAAGGATCTGGAAAGCCGTGATGTAGGTTGCAGACGTGTTTCGAATCTGGCATTGCTGTGGCTGTGGCGTAGGCCGGAGGTGGCTACAGCTCTGATTAGACCCCTGGCCTGAGAAATGCTGCAGGTGCAGCCCTAAAAAGACAAAAAAAAAAAAAAAATGTATGCACGTTTAAAAACATTATTGTTAAATACCATCAAATATTTTTTAAAAGTTTGAAAAAACTTGTATTTACCAATAACAGTAATATTTAATTATTATTCAAGAATCATTTAACACATTAGGAGGACTTTAGTTAATATAACAAGGTAGGGCAGCAAAATAGACAATAAAAATATGTAAAAATTGGATTAAAAATATTTAGGACTATTTACTATTCAATATTAATGATATTATTGCATTGTTTTGCATATCTAGTAACCCCAAGAGAGTCTATTAAAAACATGAGAATTAATAATTAAATTGGTTATGTGTATGTATATAAAGTGAATATGCAAATGTAAGCTATTTTGATTTTCATTATGCTAGCAAAAGCCACTTGAAAATGCTATTGGAAAAACAACCCATATGCAATAAAACTTCAAGACATGAAAATATCTAAGAATAAATTTAACACATAACATATAAGACATGTCAGGAAATAAGGAAAAATAAATTAACATAAATATATTGACCATATAAAAGCTAAATAAATGAACAGATATACCATATTCTCATATGGAATATATATATATGTATATATATATAATCACTTTTTCTTCAAATAATATTCACTTAAGGCAATTTTTTATCTAAATCCAATGTGTTATGTTTACATTGGAAAAAAATGACTGAAAATGTTATATAAAATAATAAATGTGGAAAGTGGTCAAGTTTTTTGGCAACAGGAAAAGATATGACATTAAAAGTTATTTTAAGCACTGGGGAAGTGAAATTGTTACAATTTTTCACCTAGGATTAGTTCCATAGCCATGCCAAGCAAGACGATTTAGAATAATGGATAAAGTTCCAGCAACTATAACAACAGGAACATGAGGGAAGATATCTTACAAAAGAGATTTGCAGTGGAAGTCCAAAATCCTATGTGTAAACTCTTCCCAAAGTAGAGTATCTGAATATCTGAGTAGAGGATCTGAGTAATCCCTGATCTCACACGTACACAGAAACCAGGCAGCTCAGCTAAAATTAAATGAACTAAACAGAAATTTCTTCTGCCAAATGCAAGAAAGGCACAGGTTCATCTATGCTATTTACTTAATAAAGCAAATATCAGTATCTTTCTGAAATAGAATCCTGAATCTCTATGTAATAATACTCAGAAGACAGTCCAAAATCACTAGGCTTAGAGGGAAAGAGGAGAAGGTAAGAAACAGGACTGACCCTGAGATGACCAAGACGTTGAAATGGGCAAACACTGTACCTATGTTCAAAGACTGAAGCAGTATACTCTCATAATGAACACATGCAAAATCTTAGCTAAGAAACAGAAATTATAAAAATTAGGAGTTCACGTTGTGGCTCATTGGTGATGAACCTGACTAGTATCTGTGAGGAGTCGGCCTCACTCAGTAGGTTAAGTATCTGCTGTTTCCTTGAGCTTAGGTCGCAGACACTGCTCAGATCCTGTGTTGATGTGACTGTGGTGTAGGCCAGTGTGACAGCTCCTATTTGACTGCTACCCTGGGAACTTCCACATGCCCCATCTGTGGCCCTAAAAAGCAATAAATAAATAAATAAATGGAAAAAAAGAGGAAGAAATTATAAAAATGAGCCACATGAAGTAATGAAAGAAATACACAATATAAGGTTTTTAAAACCAGAGAATAATCACTATAAGTGGATATTTTTTAAAGGAAGGCAAGTTTACATTAGATCAACAGAAACTACATGGTAGTGGAAATACATTGTTTTAAAATAAAATGGTACTAAAGGCTGTGGGACTATATCAACGGGTCTGACAAAAATGTAATTAGAGTTCCAGAAAGAGAAGAGAGTTAGGAACAGAAAAAAATATTTTTTGAAGAAACAGTATCTGATAAAAACCAAAATTTGGTAAGATGCTTAAATGTGCAGCCTCAAGAAGTTCAATAAAACTCAATTATGATAAATGCAAATGTAAAGAAAAGGCCACCTAGACATATTACAATCAAAGTTCTGAAAACCAAATATGAAGAAAGAAATCTTTAAAGCAGCCAGAAAAACGAAACACATTACCTATGGAAGAAGATGACAGGTAGTGGAATGACATGTTTAAAGTGTTGGAAGAAAATGTCCTTCAAGAATGATGGTGGATAAAAGCAAAATATTTTTATCTCTGGAGTATTCTTTGTCTCGAAGCCTGTCTCATCTGATAATAACATAACCACTTCAGTGCTCCTATGCAATCTATTTACAAATATATCTGTTCTACCAATTTCCTTCTAACTCTGTCTTTAAACTTAGTCTCTTACAGATAAGATAGTGTTGAATCCTGCTATTTTTTCATTTTGATAATCACTGTTTTCATCTGGCGTGATTAGACAAAATTTAATGTAACTATTGTTATGATCTGACTTCAGTTTGCCAGTTCAGTGTTTGTTATAATTTGGCCCTCTTTTAAACATGCAGATTTTAAAAGAAATACTTCAAAATAATAGAATATGGGGAAGGAAAGTACGAAAATATAGATTCTTTTTTTTTAATTTTAATAATCTCTTTAGGCCTATATGACTAACAGGCTAAAGCAAGTAGATATAGGAAGGGGTTAACATACTTAAAAAACAGGGCAACCAAAAATCAAAACCAAACATTACATTCACAAAAACTAAAAAGAAAAATACTCACGCATAAAAGAAATTAGAATCATCTAACTGAAAAAGAAAGAAAAGAGAAACATAGAATCAACTGGAAAAAGGGTTAAAAATGGCAATAAATACATATCTATTAATAATTACCTTAAATTTCAATGAACTGAATGCTCCAGTCAAAAGACACAGAGTGGCAGACTGGATAAAACCTTCTGTCTACAAGAGACTCACCTTAGGGCAAAGGACACATATAGATTGAAAGTGAGGGTATGGGAAAAGGTAGTTCATGCCAAGGGACAAGACAGGAGAGCAGGAGTTGCAATACTCATATTAGACAAATTAAACTTTAAAATGAAGGCCACAAAGAAAGACAAAGATGGACACTATTTATTGCTGAAAGGATCCATTCAAGAAGAGGATATTACAATCACCAATACATATGTCCCTAATATAGGAGCACCCAGATATCTACAACAAATACTAGCAGATAGAAAAGGAGAAATTGACAGGAATACAATCATAGTAGGAGACGTCAACACCCTACTCACATCAATGGACAGATCATCTAGACAGAAAATCAATATGGCAACAGAGATCCTAAATGACACAATAGAAAAGTTAGACCTACTCGACATTTTCAGGACATTATACCCAAAAAATCAGAATATACTTCTTCTCAAGTGTACGTGGAACATTCTCAAGGATCGATCACATACTGGGACACAAAGCTAACCTCAACAAATTTAAGAGTATAGAAATTATTTCAAGTATCTTCTCTGACCACAACGGTATGAAACTAGAAATCAACAACAGGAAAAGAAACAAGAAAAAACTAACTGCATGGAGACAAAACAACCTGCTACTCAAAAATGAATGGGTCAATGAGGAAATTAAGAAGGAAATTAAAAAATACCTTGAGACATATGATAATGAAGACACAGCACTCAAAATATATGGGATTCCACAAAAGTAGTGCTCAGAGGGAAGTTCATAGCAATACAGGCCTTCCTCAAAAAATAATAAAAATCTCAAATCTACAAATCAACCCACCACCTAAATGAATCAGAAAAAGAACAGACAAAACCTAAAGTCAGCAGAAGGAAGGAAATCAATAAACTGGATATTCAAAAAACAATAGAAAAAAATCAATAAAACCAAGAGCTGGTTCTTTGAAAAGGTAAACAAAATTGACAAACCTCTGGCCAGACTCATCAAGAAGAGGAGAGAAAAAACCCAAATAAACAACATAATAAATGAAAAATAAATGAGAAATCACAATGGATACAGCGAAATAAAAAAAAGAAACATAAAAGAATACTATGAACAATTGTATGCCAACAAATTTTTACAACCTAGAAGAAATGGACAACTTTCTAGAGACTTAACAGTCTGCCAAAACAAAATCAAGAAGAAATAGATCAACTGGAGTTCCCAATGTGGCGCAGCAGTTAACAAATCTGACTAGGAACCATGAGGTAGTGGGTTCGATCCCTGGGGCCTTGCTCAGTGGGTTACTAATCCAGCATTGCCATGAGCTGTGGTGTAGGTCACAGACATGGCTCGGATCCTGCGCTGCTGTGGCTGTGGTGTAGACCACAGCTTTAGCTCCGATTAGACCCCTAGTCTGAGAATCTCCACATGCCACAGTGGGTGCAGCCCTAAAAAGCAAAAAAAAAAAAAAAAAAAAAAAAAAAAAAAAAAAAAAAAAAAAAAAAGGAATAGATCAAGTGAACAGACCCATCACTAGAAATGAAGTTGAACATGTCATAAAAACACTCCCTACAAATAAAAGTCCAGGACCAGACAGCTTCAGAGGTGAATTCTCCCAAACATGCAAAGAGAAAATTATATCCATCCTCCTTAAACTTCTCCAAAAAGTTGAAGAAGAAGGACACTCCAAAAGACATTCTATGATGCCACCATCACACCATCACTCTAATACCAAAACCAGACAAATAAACCACCAAAAAAGAAAACTATAGGCCAATATTTCTGATGAATATAGCCAACTGAATCCAACAACATATAAAAAGCTCATACACCATGACCAAGTAGGATTCATCCCAGGTTCACAAGCATAGTTCAACATACGCAAATCAATCAACATCATACACCACATTAACAAAAGAAAAGACAAAACCACATGATCATCTCAATAGATGCAGAAAAAGCAATTGACAAAGTCCAATATCCATTCATGATCAAAACCAAAGTGGGTATAGAGGGAAGATACCTTAACATAATAAAAGCTATTTATGACAAAACCACAGCAAATATAATACTCAATGGAGAAAAGCTAAAAGGCTTCCCACTAAAATCTGGATGCCCATTCGCACCACTGTTATTCAACATAGTATTGGAAGTCCTAGCTACAGTAATCAGACAAAAGAAACAAAAGGTATCCAACTTGGAAGAGAAGAGGTAAAATTGTTACTGTATGCAGATGACATGATACTATATATATATAACCCTAAGGATTCAACCCAAAAACTGCTTAAACTGATTAACAAATTCAGCAAAGTAGCAGGATATAAGATTAACCTTCAGAAATCAATGACATTTCTGTATACTAACAATGAATCATTAGAAAAGGAATACAAAAATACAATACGTTTTAAAATTATACCCCAAAAAATCAAATACCTGCGTATAAACCTGACCAAGGAGGTGAAAGACTTACATGCTGAGAACTACAAAACATTAATCAAGGAATTAAGAGGATTCAAAGAAATGGAAAGATATTCCACATTCCTGGGTTGGAAAAATTAATATCATAAAAATGGTCATACTACCCAAAGCAATCTACAGATTCAGTGCAATCCCTATCAAATTACCCATGACATTCTTCAAAGAACTAGAACAAACAATCCAAAAATTTATGGAACCACAAAAGACCCAGAATTGCCAAAGCAATCCTGAAGAAAAAAAACCAAGCAGGGGGCATAACTCTCCCAGACTTAAGGCAATATTACAAAGCCATAGTAATCAAGATGGTGTGGTACTGGTACCAAAACAGGCATACAGACCAATGGTACAGAATAGAGAACCCAGAAATACACCCAGACGCCTATGCTCAACTGATCTTTGACAAAGGAGGCAAGAACATAAAATGGGAAAAAGACAGTCTTTTCAGGAAGTGGTGCTGGAAAAATTGGACAGCTGCATGTAAATCAGTGAAACTGGAACACACCCTCAGACCATGCACAGACATAAACTCAAAATGGCTTAAAGACTTAAATGTAAGACGAGACACCATCAGACTCCTAGAAGAGAACATAGGCAAAACATTCTCTAATATCAATCTTACGGATGTTTTCTCAGGTCAGTCTCCCAAAACTACAGAATTAAAACCAAAAATAAACCAATTGGACCTAATCAAACTGACAAGCTTTTGCAAGCAAAGGAAACCATTAAAACAAAAAAAAGACACCTTACAGAATGGGAGAAAATAGTTTCAAATGATGCAACTGACAAGGGCTTAATCGCCAAAATATACAAACAGCTTATACAACTCAATGGCAAAAAAGCCAATGACCCAATGGAAAAATGGGCAAAAGACCTGAATAGACATTTGTCCAAAGAAGATATATATATGGCTAAAAAGCACATGAAAAGATGTTCAGTATCACTGATTATTAGATAATTGCAAATCAAGACTACCATGAGTACCTGCTCGCACCAGTCAGAATGGCCAATACTAACAAGTCCACAAATAAACGCTGGAGAGGCTGTAGAGAAAGGGAACCCTCCTGTACTGTTGGTGGGAATGTAAATTGGTACAACCACTATAGAAACCAGTATGGAGGTACCTTAGAAAACTAAACATAGACTTCCATATGACCCAGCAATCCCACTCTTGGGCATATATCCATACAAAACTTTCCTTGAAAAAGACACATGCACCCGCATGTATATTGCAGCACTATTCACAATAGCCAAGACATGGAAACAACCCAAATGTCCATCAAAAGATGATTGGATTAGGAAGATGTGGTATATATACACAATGGAATACTACTCAGCCATAAAAAAGAATAATGCCATTTGCAGCAACATGGATGGAATGAGAGACACTCATACTGAGTGAAGGAAGTCAGAAGGAGAAAGACAAATACCATATGATACCATTTACATCTGGAATCTAATAGATTGCACAAATAAACCTTTCTGCAGAAAAGAAAACCACAGACTTGTTGCCAAGGGGGAGGTGGGGTGGAGGGAATGAGATGAATTGGGAATTTGCAGTTAATAGATGCAAACTATTGCCTTTGGAATGGATAAGCAATGAGATCCTATTGTACAGCACTGGAAACTATATCTAGTTACTTATGATGGAGCATGATAATGTGAGAAAAAAGATGTATACATGTATGTGTAACTGGGTCACCTTGCTGTATAGCAGAAAATTGCCAGAACACTGTAAACCAGCTATAACGGAAAAAAAATTATGAATAAAAAAAATTTGATTCTATTGATAAAGAATAATTAATGTAAATAGCTAAAATATCTAGAGATTATGAATAATATTGTTAATATAAAAGTAAATATTTAAATCCAATAATAATAAATCATTTAAGAGTTATATATTACATTGTGTTATTCCTAAACAAAATAGAAAATTTAGAATCCATAAACAATATTCTAGACCCCATAAATTTTAATATACTTGATGATAAAATATACCATAAACAACTTTAAAAGACAAATGACAGATTATAAGAAAAGATTTGCAACATATCTCATACATAATACTGATTTCTTTAATATATCAAGTATATAAATTTAGAATATTATTAAAATAATGTAATTCCAAAAAGTAATACAGGAAAATAAATAAGAAAGTTGTTTTGCTTTAATGATAATCAGTGTCATTTATAACAGTGATATACTTTTTTTTGGTCCAAAATATTGGCAATAAATTTTAAAACTGATAAAATCATGTTAACGTGATTAGTTAGTTTTTCTTCAATCAAATATATATATCTGGAATGTTAAAGTTCTAAAGTAGTATATGAAGTAAAATAAAATTGGGAGCAAGAACAGAAAGAGGTAGATCTATAGTACTCAGAAAACAAAATCCAGTGATTTACAAGCCTGCACAGTCAACAATAACAGCAGCCATAAAAAAGATGGAGAAGCAGAGAAACAGTTATATCAGGAGCTGGTCAAACTTGACCATAATAGTGGCTACTTAAAAAATATAATAAAATGCAGGGACCTATAATGCAGAAGAGAATTGCTTCAGCGTCCCTGGTAGAGCACTATAACTACTAGTTGCAGGGCAAAACAATCTCATGTTGTCCCAGAGTCTGCAATACACTCCCCCACAGGGAAACCACCACTAAACATTTTCTTCTCCCTGGAAAAAGTGACGTGTAGTTGAATCTGTCTGGGTCTGTGGTGAGCATTAGAATGCATTAGAATGCTTACTTTCTACCGAGGCTTAATTTCTTCGGCTAAAATATTGCAGGTATTATCCACATGTGATGATTAAATAAAAGGGCAGTAAAGCCAATGGCATAGTCTACAACAGTGGAAATACATACCAAAAATTAATTCCCCTTTCCTTTCCTATTGACTTTGAACATCAAATTAAGCATCCGAAATGTTTTGTACATATTGTTATATAGTTGAGTAAGCCAGTTAGTAACTCTTTGAACTCATGTCAACTGACAGAATGATGTGATATACTGACAGAATCATTTGATAAAATCAGACATGAAAGAGTTCCTTTTTAATTTTTTTTTTATTAGGAGTTCCCTTCGTGGCTCAGTGGTTAAGGAATCCGACTAAGAACCATGAGGTTGCAGATTCGATCCCTGGCCTTGCTCAGTGGGTTAAGGATCCGGCGTTGCCATGAGCTGTGGTGAAGGTTGCAGACCCAGCTCAGAACCCGCGTGGCTGTGGCTGTGGCGAAGGCCGGCAGCTATAGCTCCTGTTAGACCCCTAGCCTGGGAACCTCCATATGCCGTGGGTGTGGCTCTACATAAAAGGCAAAAATACAAAAAAATAATAATAATAATAAAATAATTTTTTATTAGAGTATAGTTGATTTACAGTGAATTCTCCTACTGAAGGGAAAAAAATGCTGTTTAGCAGTTATATTTCAATCTCACATATATCTAAATGAACACTCTCAGATTTATTCTCCTTATTTCATCTAATGAAGGGGAAAAAATGCTGTTTAGCACTTATATTTTGATCTCATATTTACCTAAGTGACCACTCTCAGGTTTATTCTCCTTATTTCATTCTTAGGTATAGTGGCAAAAACATTGGCATTAGAGATTGAAAACTTCATTCAAGACCCAACCTTTTTTTTTTTTTTTTGTCTTTAGGGCCACGCCTGTGGCATATGGAGGTTCCCAAGCTACTGGTCAAATTCAGAGCTATAGCTGCTGGTCTACACCACAGCCACAGCGACATGGGATCTGAGCTTAGTCTGCGATCTACACCACAGCTCAGGGCTATGCCGGGTCCTTAACTTACAGATCGAGGCCAGGGATCCAAGCTGCATCATCATGGATACTAGCCAGATTCATTTTCACTGAGCCACAACAGGAACTCTAAGACCCAAATGTTTTTCAGACTGATCAGCTAACATCTCTGACCCATGAACTTTTTAATAAGAAAGGGGTAACATTAAGAGCAACCTCATCATGATATTCCAAGAATCAAAGAAATATTGTGTATAAGAATCTTTCTTTGGGCCAAATATAAAAGTCCTTCCCTTATTTTGTTTTCACCTAGAAACAAATGCCAAGGTAACGATTCTAAAAAGTCTCATTTTGGGGTAATGCAAATGAAAACAAAACCAAGTACTAGGAGATGAAAGAAGTATGAAAGAGAGGAGAGAAGATGGTGTGGCAGATTAAAGACGGATACACATTTATAAGACCTATTATGGAAAGATAGTGTCTATCTCCCTTCTCTTTCAGTCTGGTGGGATGAGAAAGGGTTATGTCATCTTTGACTGAGTAAAGCAGAGAAATGCTTGTCCCAATATCCAAGCCAAAACCTTAAGAGACTGGCAGCTTCCACTTTCTGTCTCTTGAAATATTTGATCTTATAGTGCTAAGCTGCTATGTATGAAAGCCAACTACTAGAAAGAGGGATCAGGTAGAAAGGCTGATAATTCATGAAAATGCAGAGAGACCCAGCTAGGCTCAGTCTTTCAACTGTCCCTATCAAGGCACTAGGTATGTAACCAAAATATTTTGGATCCTTCATACCAGAACAGCCACTAGCTGAATACTGCTTAGTGTACTCATTCAATGTTGTACAAATCAGAAGAAATGAATAGCTGGGCACCACCCAAATTCATCATAAATAAATTTATGAAACATAATAAAATGCTTCTTGTTTAAGCTACTAACATTTAGTTTGTTAGACAGCAGCAAATACTCCAAATCATAGCCAAAACTAGAATGTCATCAAGCCTGCTAGCACTGTGCACAAATGAAGCTTAATCTAGGAAAATATTAGGAAACAGTGTCAAACACACCTTAGAGTTACTATACTTGAAGGACTAGAGAGCTGGAATAGTGACACATCCACTGTTGGTTGAATGCCAATTCTCTCTGGCTAACAGTGGAATCTACAGAAGCACACCCTGGAGTGGTGAATCCCAAGAGATACAGGCACAGCTGGTGGCATCCACCACGGTGCTATACAAATGTCAAGTGTTTTAGCCTGTTTTCCTCTACTTTCATACTGATAACTAAGTTCTGTTTGTTTGATCCTGATTCTAGTATTTTTCTTCCATGAAATCTTCCTTGGTATTTACTTTTTTTATTTTTTGAAGAACTCAAAGAACTCCTGAATTTTTATTTACTGAAATCCATTCTTTCCTTATTTATGTCTCTCTGGTATTTTTCTAATATATATATATATATTTTTTTTAAGTAAGCTTTTATGAATCCTAAAACCAAATACTATGATACTCACCAAAAGAGAAAAAGCTGTAATTTTTTTGCATTGGAAAATTTTAGTTCTTAGTCTTACTACCTTGAATGTAACAATTAAAAAACAATGGTCATATGGATAAGTAACTACCAACTGAAAATGTTTTAAACTTTTGATTGTTTGTCCCATTTAGGTTTCTTCTTTGAGTTTGCTTGCCTAGGCTAGTGGTTAGGGCCTACAGCCAGACTTTCTAAATTTTAATCTCTATTCAGCCACATTAATTTCATGCTCTTGGGAAACTATCTGACATTTCTGTGCTTCAGAATATTTCATTATTGGTACAAAGGGGGAAAATAACAGTATTGCACTTATAGGATTGATATGAGTATTGAATAAATTATTAAATATATAGTACTTGGAATAGTACCTGCATATCATCATAGTAATGTAATAAATGATAAATCTATTATTTTAAAAATAATAATATAAAATGTAGAGATAACATAAAGATCCTAATTTGTCAAAGGACTATCAGGAGGCTCAAATTAATTGTAATTCATTGTAATGTTTTCATACCAACATAACTGAAGCTGTTTAATAGAACCATAACTTTCTCAGAGCAGAACATTCTCTAAGGTGTCGGGAGCCATGCAGGATGAGCCCCGCTGAGACACGGTTCTACGGCAACATGGCTCCTCTAAACCTGCAACTGCACGGCAGATGGATCCCTGACCTCTCCGGAATGACAAGGGCGTAGTGAGGCTAATTGAATAAGATCTTTTGACCTATTAAAGCTACAGTAGAAATCTATAAAGTTTATATTTAAGTTTATCT